>JARACY010006546.1:0-16401 GCA_029255725.1 Scrobipalpa atriplicella
CAGAAATCCTATATGGTTCGACTCGACACTCCCGCGTAAATCATCAGTGAGCATTAGATGGCGGCCACTCGCGATCTAATGAGTTCTAGGTTAGGTTAGGTTAGGTTGGGGTTTTGCGCGGGGGGCATGAAAAATCTGACGGACTTTGTTCCTCGCTCTCCTAAATTAGTTCCTTGCAGTGTTTGTTGTATTTTATTTGGTGGATTTAACATAATGATCTGCTGACGAGGAACACTATGGCGGAAGTAAGAAGCAAAGGAAGGCGCTACGCTACCGTACGATTCGGATTGTTATCTCCGCGCAAAAGTCTGTTGAACATTAGAATGTGAATCACCGGCGCATTCCAATGACTTTTAGGGTAGCGTAGGTTAGATTAGGTATAAGAAGACAAAAGAAAATACACTCTGAAGACTAGGCTGCATGGGCTCCGCTCTTCGCCTTCCCAAACGGGAGAATATATATAAAAAAAAAAACTGCGCAAAAACCTAAAAAAAAAAAACAAAATGGATTAACTAAAAACTCAGCGAAACTTGTGTCTTTAAACTTTTTGCCTTTTTGCAAAGTAATGAAAAGCCTTCAATGAAAAATGACGCAGGACCTCACTAAACCTTCTATCTGGTATACTCTGCCTACAGAAGTGCTGTTGTACATTTTCACGTATCTTCCTGCGAAACAACTCGTCAGGATCCGTCAGGTGTGCTTACGCTGGAGGAATATCGTAGACGGTCTGACTAGAAGCGACTCCTTGTGGCGGGAACACTGCAAACGCGATTTCAGCAATGTCTACAAAGTGGCAAGGCGCAAGGCAAGAGTTGGCATGCTTTGGTTCAACATCTACCGCTCCCTGTCGCTGTGGCCGCAGCTCAAACATGCCAGAGAGATTCGAGATGAATTCGCATCGGCGACTTGTGTTAACGACGAAATCAAAGGCTTTGAAGTACTAAAAGACGGCATCATAGGTATACACAAGTTAGGCGCAATAATTTACTACGATATAGAAACTTTACAGCCATCAAAAAGGGGTCCGATCACTGGCGATTATATGCACTACATGGAGAATGAGGACACCATCATCATCCGAAGCTACCACTTACATCTGTTCATTATACGGAAAATGATTCAAAACCCACATTATGAGACAAACATTACATTCGATAATGTGAAAGCTTGTATTCTAAATGACCGAGAACTCTATTATGTCGACCTAAACAATGACATTTTTGTCTGCAAACTGGTAGACGGAAATTTGGCTGGAAGATTCCTTAAACACAGCGATGAGTCTGTCATGTGTCTTGGTTACAGCGATCATCTGAACATTCTAACATTCCAACGCAATATATATTCTTGTGTCAACGGAAACTGGGTTGTCTCCTCAAATTTGGATGAAAGTAGTAACCTAATCCATGAACTCTACAAATACAAACTGTTAGAGACTGTTGATTGGCGCATAGTACTTCAATGGATGTGCCTCCTTCGCCATCGCGTTCCTGAAGGTCCGCTGCATGAAATACTAACAGTAAGAATGTATGGAGACATTGTCCTTGTTGGATGCAACTGGGGAGTGTTCCGTATCTATTACCAGCCATTTTCAGAAGGTGAATTTGACTTGTACAATGCAGAACCAGTGAAACAGTACAATTTTATGGAACGTTCAGATTGCCCAGTTCTGACCATGTGTCCAATATTAAAAGTAGATGTGTTGGAGGCTGAACATGGGCATACAATAATGGTGGCAATGCCAAAGAAGATAGCTGTTCTGGATTTTGTGCACAGTTTTAAGAGAACAGCATCAGTTGCTATGCTTCCGTATGCTGACACACAGAGAGTGAAACTATTCCGGATGGAAGATTCTATATAGTGTGAATTTTATATCAATAATATTATAGTTAAATTTTATCTTTGCTTTAATTTAGTCAACTGGACTGGTATAATTATTTATACTTGTCGTTGGCCTCGATTCACGCCGTCCAGTTACTAATTCTAATTCTTAGTAGCGCTGTCACTTTCTTAAATTTGACATAAGAACAGGATAGCAAATTAACACATAACTTTGACATTCCTAATCTGACATTAAATTGCTTAAATTTGACATTAGATAGCTTATTTAACGTAAAATAAGGAATATGCTCTATGCTCAGTTCTTATTTAAAGCAGCTTATGTCAAATTAGGAACGTCAAACACATGTGTTTATTTGCTATCCTGTTCTTATGTCAAAGTAAAGAAAGTGACAGCGCTATCTTAAAATTAGTTAAGAATGTGGCGGCCAGAATCGAGGGCATTGTCTAGCGCTATTTATGTCACCTTGGCAGAACACCATGGGCGGTAGATTAGTATGCTAGTCACCCTTCTTGTTCTGAGCACTGTACCGTCTACTCTACCCGTGTATAGCGGGCTTAATAGATGACTGGATTATACCGGGTGTAAGGGACAGCTTACCTACCAAAAACTGAAAGAGGTTTATAGTCAACGAAACTGAACAACCAGGAAATTCTTTTGGTTTGGTTCCATTTTTTTGGTTAGAAATGAGCTTTTTAAACCAAATAATTGTATTTTTTATTCCCATTGTGTTCACCTAAAATACTAGATTGTTCACCTAACTTGGTTCACCTAAAAAATCCAATTCGTTGCACTATTTCATGCATTATGTTCACCTATTAAACTAAAAAACTAGACTGTTCACCTAAATGTGTTCACCTATTTATTCCCTTTCGTTCACCTAAAATACTAGATTGTTCACAGTGAAGAGTATGTAATGCGTACATGGTGAATATGTGATTGATGAGTACATTGTGTTGTGGGTAGGCCATGGGTACATTGTGGGTACGTCATGGGCACGTCATGAGTACGTCATAGGGTGTATGGGGAAGTTATAAAGGGTGTTAAGATCAACTACACGGGGTGTATGGGAGGGGGAAGTTATATAGGATGTTTAAATCAACTATACGGGGTGTATACAAGGTGTTAAGATCAGTTAAACGGGGTTTATGGGGAAGTTATATAGGATGTTTAAATTAATTATAATAGGGTGTATGGGGAAGTTATAGAGGGTGTTAAGATCGGTTGATCTTGTGGGCCGAAACGCCCGAACGCACGCGGAGGGTAGGTAGGTACTATACGGTGACTTCGAATTCACTGCAGAAAAAAAATGGGGTTGTTCAGCCCGTGAAATAGAACATCATGAAATTTTTAGAGAAAAATTAAATTTAAAAAAATTTGCCATCAATACCATCAATAATTTAGCATAGTATTAATCCATAACACACAAATAACTAGACCCCGTTATCTTGCTCTTGGTAACCCCACAAAACAACACAAACACAAAGCACAAGAAAACCTTTATCTTCCATGTATTATACTTGGTGGCATCTAGGTTTCCTTTGAATCCTGGAAGCTTGTGCAAAAGATTTATCCATCTTGACAAACATTTTTTGATTTGTCGAATTTTCTTCAGAACTCCTATGGTGGTCGAAACATATTCCACACACATCCTCAGTTCATATTTATTATGCTACCATTTTAATAATTAAATAACTGGTTACAGAAGTTTATGCGAGTATTTCTAGAGTATTTATTTAGTAAATTATTCAAAACAAACAGATTAGTTCTTTTTTTTATATATACAGGGTGTTAGGCAGAACGTTGAACATACGTTAAGGGTAGACAGATGGGGTCACCTGCTACCTACCTAACCCCAAAAAAAAAAATTTTGACCCATGGTTTTTTTTTTAATTTCATTTTGTTTAATTTATCGAATTTCATCAGTTTTGAAAAAAAGCGCTGCGCGATATATACTAGGTAATCTGTGGCCCGTGGATGCGCGCGCATCGCTAATTTGTGAACGAGTAAAGATTATTCCGCGCGTTTTTTCTTTTCGCTGTATTGTTTTAATTTTTTTGCTATTTCCTCGCAAATATGTTATAAAACGTCGTACGACATACGTGCGGTTTGATAATTACAGCCTCTGCTTTATTGTAGCCCTCGCCTAGTAATGTAGGTACTATAACTTTAACAAACCAGTCTAGCCTAATTTTAATCATGTTTTCAAAAAGTTTACCTAAACAGGAAGATAGAAATATTGGTCGGTATGAATTAGCATCAGACGGAGATTTGTCAGGTTTTAAAACTGGTATAACACACTGAGTTTTCCATTGATTTGGAATATACTGATTTTGCCATAGAATGTTAAATATGCTTAATAAAGTTCGTTGACCTGAAACATGCATTTTTTTAATTAACATGTAAGGAATGTCATCAAGTCCTGGGGTCGTATCCTTTCTGGTTTCGAAACTTAGTTTAAATTCATTCCATGTAAATGGGTTCAATAAAATATTTCGCTTTATCAGAATTGTTATTCATACCGAATAAGTTTCCATCAATGTTATTACAGCTTCCATTATCAGCTAATTTTGTGAGTAAAGGATCAATAAAATCGTCATTCTTAAGCTTTTTTTTCGAATGTAATCCCTTAAACATTTTAACATAGTTCCATACGCGACTGATCGGAGTTGCTGCTGAAAGAAGCAAATAAATTACGCCAACTAGTTTTCTTTTGTACTGCAATAGTGCGCTTTTTAATAGCATCTAATTTTTTGTATTCAATATAATTATCAATCGTTAGATATATAATTTTTGAGTGCCTCATAAGACCTAATAACGCTAGTTTGACATTCCTCATTCCACCAAATACAGGGTGGTCTAGCAACATAATGATGATGACTTTTGAAACTTGGGAATTCTTCTAACTTTTCACAAAATAAGTTGTATGTTTCAATCGGACTTAAACTAGTAGGTATTGTTAATAATAAAATCTTTAAAAGTAATTTCCGACAGGTCGTGAAAATTTTTCCAGTCAGCCTTACTGTAAACATATTTATTTATTGGGTCATTTACTTGATATCTAAGAGGTGAGATCATAACGTCAATAATCGTTGGAAGATGGTAGCTTCCCATCGGATCATCATGAACGGACCATTCGCATGATGGCGCCAATTCAGGGCTAACAAAGGTGACATCAATTGCAGAAGGATTACGGTTAGGATAAGGAACTGTTGTAGGTGTAGGTACCACTTCTTCTTCTTCTTTGCGTGTCGACTCGACGAAACTATATTTGTGAGGACCAGTACTTAGCTACTAATAAAGCATTATCAGAGGCATTGTACAGGTCCTCGCGTGTGCAGGTGTAGGGACACGCAGGGCAAGCTAAAAGGTACCACTATTCAATATACACATATCGGTTTCATCTATAACTTCATAAAGGTCATGACCACGACCTTTGGTTGTGATTGTGATACACCCAAAGGCTACATGGTGTGCGTTAAAATCTCCAGCTACTATAAGCGGTTTAGGTAGATCGTTAATTATATAGCGCAATCTCTGGATCCTAATATGACTACTTTTCGGTGGACAATAGACGCACAAAACTGTTACAGGACCTCTCTGAGTTTCAAAGGATAACGCAATATTCTGTATGTCTTGGTAAAATCTAGTTTGAATTAATTTGTGTCTGATTGTATTTTTAATTAAAATTGCTACACCACCATGTTCGTTTTTAGCGTCTTTATGGTAAATGTTGTAACCCGGTATTCCAGTAAAGTTTCTACTACTTTTAATGAGTGTTTCATTAAGAAGACATATATCTATGTTCTTTTCCTGAAGAAATTGTATTAATAAAGGTTTTCTTAAGTATATACTTTGTACATTGAATTGTGCTATACGTAACTGTTCAGTATCCATTAGAAAAGTTTTTAAATAATTTATCTTGAATTGATTTAGTCGTAATTTTTTCATTGCCTGGGCTATTGCCCAATTCAACCAACGTGCGAACGATAGCTGCCGTCAATTCTGTTGTCAAGACTGTTCATCAATTGAGTTTTGAGATCGTTTAAGGATAAAACAGAAGGCTGGGTCTGGTTTTGGACTGGGTCCTTGAATGGGTTTGTGTCATTAGTAGTGGTAGGGTTCTTAACAAAATTTTCATTCTTATTAACATTCTTAACTAGAGGGGGGAAATCCTGCACAGTTTTCTGAAATTTGGATTGAGCAACGCTCGCATATGTGATTTTATTCTTCTTCTCTTCAATTTTTCTTAGCTTAATAGGACAAGCCTTTGATATAGAAAGATGACCTCCGCCACAATTAACACAGCAGAGCTCGTCTGGGCGGTGGCATTCCTTGTAAATGTGCTCACCAGCGCAGATGCTGCAACGCTGCTTGCTGTTGCAAATCTTTGCTGAGTGATTGAATTTCATGCATCTATAGCATTGCTGCAATGGTGGCACGTAGTCGAAGACTCTGTACGAAAACCAGTCGTATTGGACATTATCTGGTAATGTGTTTGATAAGAAGGTCACGCTCACCGTCTGCAGGGGGACCCTTTCCTGTCCTACTTTTTTTGTGAATCGCCAGATCGCTATAATGCCTGAAATAAATGCCTTATTATTATATTATTATTTGTTGGTATACTTTTCAGTATCACGGGCCCACAGGGACCCGGTCCTTTGAGGCATACGTGGGGCCGAAGCCAACAGCGCAGAGGCCTTTTTATACCAAATAATGTATTGTGATGTGTACATCACGCGGATACTTGCTCTGCTTGCACTATAGAAATACAACCAAAGCCAGCACCCGCATGATGCAAGGACTATTGCAAATAATGGTAGGAAAACTAGGTCTATGGGGAGGGATTTAGCTGGACCGGTTGCTGGGATATTGATTGAGACAACAGGACGCCTGCCAAATCAAATGTCTCAATCTCGATAATCTCGGCAGACGGTAATAATAATAATAACACGACCACACTCATAGCCCCCACTAGGATTCCCTGTATCGGGGTGCCATGGACATACACCGAAACAGGGCCGTCTTAGCACATTTGCCGCCTGTAGGCTATTTAAATTTTGCCGCCCCCTCAACCCATCCCATCCGGCTTCACCTCAGCCGTTTTTTTTTTGGCCTGGCCTGAAGGTATAGTATTAGGTGGTCCCACCCACACCTATGTCGCAAACAGTCTTACATCCGAACCTGTCATCGGTTCTCGTCGGATGTCGTCAATTGTATATGCGGTTGTCGTCGTTTGTCGTCGAACCGATGACTTGACGACATGCTCGAATACATAAAAATGTCGCAGACTGTTTTCGACATGGGTGTAAGACGACCAATATTATTACATATAACCGCCTCGGCCCGCGCTTTTATTAGGGTTTTGATTTCAGCCAGAAACTATTATTTTTTTTTTGCGAATTTTGCCGCCCCCCAAAATCTGCCGCCCTAGGCTTAAGCCTACTCAGCCTAGTGGATAAGCCAGGGCTGCACCGAAACAACCACAAAGAACACCCAGACCCAGAAACAGACATTTAAATTCATCATTCAAATGTCTGCCCCGGCCGGGAATCGAACCCAGGACCCGCTACCGATTATTATATAATCTCGTAGGTTGAAGAAAGCTTTGTGTATAGCTCTTTGTTGGAGATGTTGACAGGAACAAATCGAATTATTCCTGTCTTTTCAATTTGAGCTGCAGGTATGTACGCTTTTAGATTGTGCTTCCCAAGGAATGTGGTGTTGCTCAAAAAGTTATTGGCCGTGTTATACTGCTTGAAATGAACAACTATTTTATTTGCATTAAGTCGCCGTATGGCCACCACGCTTTTTACTTCTGTCGTAAAAATGTGATTTAAATAAATCGGGCTCTTGTTGCCTAGTCTTTCCGTACCGACATTGCTCTCGACAAATACTTTATATTCATCACAAGTTGAGTTTTCCGGATAGAGTCTCTTATAATTGGGCTTAAAAAAAGGTTTATAAATTGTTTCGTCCTCACCGCCGCCGCTATTGTCCGCACCATCGTGTCCACGCGACCTCTTAAGGGGCACTTTTTCAGTAGGGGCTGGGGCTGGGGGTGGAGGCCCCCCGCCCTCGTTTCCTACCATATTTACACAAGCACTACTATTTACAACTTTTTATAATTATACAACATGTAACATAAAGGGTATGTATATGCATCGTGAAATGTGTGAATCTACCCATGAAACTGAACAACTTTCCCAAATGAACATAAATCGAAATACGAAAAAAAAAAAATGACTTTCCATACTAAATCAGCTATCAGCTGATGCATTTTGTATGGAAGATCAAAATTTATTTTTCGTATTTCGACCTATGTTCCTTAGGGAAAGTTGTTCAGTTTCATGGGTAGATTCACACATTTCTCGATGCATATACCCTTTCTGTTACACGTTGTATACACTTTGGAAAAACAAAAATAAACAGCAAAAATGAATTTTAGAAAACTTTGAGAAAATTTTACAACATTCGGTTCAAATTCCCGCCAAAGAATCCCCAGCTACGGGAAAGTGTCGAGAGTGAGTATGAGAAGAAGAACGAGTGCAAGAACGAGCATAGAGGAGAGAAGGACTGAATGTACATAGAACAAGAATCGATGTAGCTACAAGTAGATCAGTTACTCGGCGGTAGATGGCATTGTGCCAGTAATCTTACATGCTAACTTATTAATACAAGTGGCTGTTATAACGCCACAACTCTATCTATTAAAAAAAACCGCATCCAGATCCGTTGCGTAGTTTTAAAGATTAAAGCATACATACCATACATACAGACAGCGCGGGGAGCGACTTTGTTTTATACTATTGAAGACCTATCTAATGACACCCCACTCGATATAGTAGGTAAAAAAATTAAATATGCCGAATATGCCCCCCCTTTTTCCCCCCTATATTTTTTTTTACTTTTTATCTATCATCATACCAAATTTGAACTTTGTGGAAGTAGGTTAGGTTTTTGATCAATATGTCAGTCAGTCAGTCAATCAATCATAAAAACACAAAAATGCCGATATTCAGACGTTAATATCTATTTAACCGATAAAGCTATGTCTATAAAATTTTGTATACTTGTTTATCATATCAAGGGAGTCTTGATATGTAAACCTTTGGTGTGTTTACGTTGAATAGTTTTTGAGTAATGGAGGGGTCAAAAGTGACTCCAAATGGTTCCTGTAAAATACACACGGTGCTGCCCGCCAGTTCTCTTCGTTTGGCTTGAACTTGGCTGGACGCTACCGCGTGTCTAGATGAAGTCACGCACACCAGGCGCGGATACAAGGGGGGGGGGGGCATAGGGGCAATGGCCCCCCCCTAAAACCCTGGCTCTCACATTACTAAATTGAGTAAATTTTATTTTAAAATATTTGATTTTTTAAAATATATGATTTTCTCAAAATGGCCCCCCCCTAAGCCAAATCTTGTATCCGCGCCTGACGCACACCAATACTTACGGGCTTGACAGGAGCATCAACCGTGGGCTTCGTTCGATAACCCGGCCGGCTTTTGAAGTAGTGAGTGATAGTTCGTGATTATTAGGCATACCAAACAAAGAGTATAATTAATAGCGCTTGAAGAATACGATAGGTATGAAAAACGCTGACTGACTGATTTCTACTATTGATTTAACTTTTGTGAAATGATGATAAGATAAAAAAAAGTGGAATCCTTAGATTGTTTATACTTTACTTGATTTATAAAATTAATTGATTAGTACATATCGTAGACGTCTCTGAGAAGCAGCTGACTTATAGTTGTGGAAGGTGTCATAGTAGACGAACGATGAGACAAGGTATTCGTGTATCTATCCTCCCCTATAAAGTCTTTGGAACTAATACCAGCCTCCGATCTCAGTGATACTCTCGATAGAGAAGTGTATATCAGCGATTTGTTGACCAAATCCATATGCCGGATGTACTGGTTAGGCTCATAGTCGTATGCTGTCACTTCGATCGAATGACAGGATGGTTGATCTTCGAACTCGTCTAGTCTTCTATTAGTCAGGCCGTCGTTGTAGATCGCCATAGAATACTTGCGAGGCACTGCACTGGTTTTCAGAGACTCCATAAATGACATTTTAGCTGGCTTTTTCTTCGGGCTCTTAGTGCTGGAGGAAATCACTTTACGTCTCTTAAAGCAGTCGTATTTGCTGCTCCTGTCAGCCTTGTCATCATCGTCGTCGAAGTGTATCAGTTTCCGAGTGCGCTTTTTGTCTCTGGCAATTTTCGCCAACGCTTGGTGGAAGTCCTCTGGTTCCTCAAAATAGTCAAGATCCATTTTTAATTCTTCTTTCAGTGTGTTTAGTAGGTCTTGTTGTTTATATTTTTTATAAAACGTACCTCTCTTAGGCGAGAATGTGCGCTCGGCTATGGCAGCTGCCTCGGATTTGCGCTTCTGAGCATACCACAATGATTGAGATTTTAAAGTAGGTCTATAGTCGTTGACGTAGCTTTCTTGATAACTCGTTCTGGGACCCATTCTGTAATCACTTCTTCTGAAAGGGGAATTTTTTGGCGCTACCAGCGGAGGATTCCAGTTGCAACAGTTAGGCCTGGCTTGATATACGACTACCTTGTCCGTTACGGCGTCGTAGGCCAACGGTCTCTTTTCGTGAAATCTGCTCGGCGCCGACGTTTTAAAATACTCAACGTCTGTCTTCTCTTGCGACATACTGGTTTTTATATTATAGGCAACTTTTTCCTCAATTTCTATAGTGGGATTGGGGGGGTTCGTGTATTCGGCGTCGATATTGTATACGTTGAATGTGGTTTCTAAGAGGTCGACGAATAGATTGTATAAGCTTTTGTTTTTGGAGTTGTAGTCGTTGACTAGAGTATTAGGCTCAACATTGGGCTCTTCGATGGACACTTTTCTGACCACTTTCTTTTTCTTAGAATCTGTAGTTGCTGATGATTTAACGTTAACGTCGTCGGGTTCTGAAGTAGGTGTATAGGCGCGCGTGGGACCGTTTTCTTCGATTCGTAATATTTTCTTAAATTTCTTGGATTCAGTTGGCTCAACTTCTTCCTGATCTGGATATGTTGCGATTGTCGTTGGACCGTTATCTTCGATCTGAACTTTATTGATTTTTTTAGAATCTGTCGTGCCCACAAACTTCGCTTCGTTTTCTTTTGCCAGATTTTCTCCAACTTTATTTGCATCTGTAATGGGCGGTTCAAGCTTGTGTGGGCGCTCGAGTCGCAGCCGCGCTTCTTCATTGCTTTTGCTGGCGATTCTATTGGAGCCTCTCGAGACGCTGCGGGTGTCGGGCGAGTGGGATACCGTTTTCTTGGGCTGAAGCATGTAAAGATCGTTGAAGTTTTCACTTAAGGCTTTGGATCTGAATTTCAGCCTTCTTGGTTTCTGAGCAGACGTTGGTTGTGTGCGTCGTCTTCGAGGGGAGCGATGGTTTCGTACCGGTGAGTTGCTCTCACTGAATATTGCGTCTAAGTCTTGGGAGCCCTTGTCAACAACGGTCACCGCTGTGGGTTTGCCCTTCTTCGGCTTGAGTTGAGGCCCATCTATTTCTGGACACTGCGTAGCGGTTGTGTCTTGCGCCAATATGCTCAAGCAACGGGCCAAGAACGCTTTCTCGCCTCTTCTAGGCCGCTTTGGTGCTTTCGTCACGCGCGGCACATCCGATGGACCTAAAATTAATTGTAAATAATTATTGTAACAACCCAATCCTAAAAAAGTAAATGTGATTCGTTCTAGGATTCTGGATTCTAGGTACTAGGATAGGAACGCTTAGAATTTTGAATACGCCCGATCGACAGTCCGCCAGTTAGGGGGTGGTTAGTAATGATTGATGTTGCAAAGAACGTTTTCTAGCCAAAATTCTGCACTTTTTCCTGCTGAAAAAAATATGATGCTGATATTCAAGATATTTATCCTGAAAAAGAAATGATGAAAACACGATAAAAATAATTTTATTCGATCATAAGAAATCATAAAGTCAGGTCTTCTAAAAACGTAGGAATGTTTTAAATGAATAAAGCAACCGAGCTATTACCTAAAAGTTATTTTAAAACATTAAACATGTAAAACCTAACGATTTTAATACAACCTTTTTCGATATTGTTGTAATTTTCATTAATAATTTATCTAATTTGTCATTTTACTCTTACGTTTTTAGTTCCGAGCGACTTCAAATTTACTCTCCTTTTCTAACCTGCTACATTAGAATCAGATCAGAATCAGAATCAGCAGAATCAGACAGTGCCGGTGTAAACCTGTTGCTAGGCAGATGTGTGTCGCTGTGCCTCGCGCCTCGCTCCTGTCAATGCGCGCGTGATTCACGAAATTGAACTTTTTATTTAAATGTTTTTTTAATATTTTCGAAGCTTTATCCGTGATTCTGTGCATATATTTAGTTTTGTGTAATGTAATAGATACTGTTAGACTGTTGAACACTTTTCTGCCATAAAAACTCTTTGCTAAGATTTAAAAAAGTACCGTTCGATAAACCGTGCGTTTTACCTAATTAAAAAAAAAACTCGTGTGTTTTACAGCACTCGTGCATTTTACATTACGATTACGCACAAGTACGTAATAAGATACAATACAATATTGAAATTGGTGTAATAAGAGACCCTTTACGAGCAAATGTGTTATAAAATATTTTTTCATTGCGGAGGATCGAACCCGCGATTACGTACATTTGTGTATTATTCGTCTGAATCACTACCAAACACGCTACGACACGGTCTTTTGCAAAGTGGCGAAATTAGGATACAGTACCTACTGAACTATTAATTCGTTTGGGTTTATTAATTTACGATATTTCTGTTATTAACTAACCATAAATCATAGGTGTGAATAATTACATTAATTACTTACCTTTTGCGTTCTAACATATATAAAACTTAATTTTTTCTGGTCCTTTTGGTGACTTTTTTCTAATTTTATTGCCCATTTTAAATTTATTATTTAAGTACTAAATAATACTCACTAACATTTAACATTACACAAAACTAAATATATGCACAGAATCACGGATAAAGCTTCGAAAATATTAAAAAACCATTTAAATAAAAAGTTCAATTTCGTGAATCACGCGCGCATCGACAGGAGCGAGGCGCGAGGCACAGCGACACAATCTGCCTAGCAACAAGTTTACACCGGCACGGCACTGTCTGATTCTGCTGATTCTGATTCTGATCTGATTCTAATGTAGCAGGTTAGAAAAGGAGAGTAAATTTGAAGTCGCTCGGAATTAAAAACGTAAGAGTAAAATGACAAATTAGATAAATTATTAATGAAAATTACAACAATATCGAAAAAGGTTGTATTAAAATCGTTAGGTTTTACATGTTTAATGTTTTAAAATAACTTTTAGGTAATAGCTCGGTTGCTTTATTCATTTAAAACATTCCTACGTTTTTAGAAGACCTGACTTTATGATTTCTTATGATCGAATAAAATTATTTTTATCGTGTTTTCATCATTTCTTTTTCAGGATAAATATCTTGAATATCAGCATCATATTTTTTTCAGCAGGAAAAAGTGCAGAATTTTGGCTAGAAAACGTTCTTTGCAACATCAATCATTACTAACCACCCCCTAACTGGCGGACTGTCGATCGGGCGTATTCAAAATTCTAAGCGTTCCTATCCTAGTACCTAGAATCCAGAATCCTAGAACGAATCACATTTACTTTTTTAGGATTGGGTTGTTACAATAATTATTTACAATTAATTTTAGGTCCATCGGATGTGCCGCGCGTGACGAAAGCACCAAAGCGGCCTAGAAGAGGCGAGAAAGCGTTCTTGGCCCGTTGCTTGAGCATATTGGCGCAAGACACAACCGCTACGCAGTGTCCAGAAATAGATGGGCCTCAACTCAAGCCGAAGAAGGGCAAACCCACAGCGGTGACCGTTGTTGACAAGGGCTCCCAAGACTTAGACGCAATATTCAGTGAGAGCAACTCACCGGTACGAAACCATCGCTCCCCTCGAAGACGACGCACACAACCAACGTCTGCTCAGAAACCAAGAAGGCTGAAATTCAGATCCAAAGCCTTAAGTGAAAACTTCAACGATCTTACATGCTTCAGCCCAAGAAAACGGTATCCCACTCGCCCGACACCCGCAGCGTCTCGAGAGGCTCCAATAGAATCGCCAGCAAAAGCAATGAAGAAGCGCGGCTGCGACTCGAGCGCCCACACAAGCTTGAACCGCCCATTACAGATGCAAATAAAGTTGGAGAAAATCTGGCAAAAGAAAACGAAGCGAAGTTTGTGGGCACGACAGATTCTAAAAAAATCAATAAAGTTCAGATCGAAGATAACGGTCCAACGACAATCGCAACATATCCAGATCAGGAAGAAGTTGAGCCAACTGAATCCAAGAAATTTAAGAAAATATTACGAATCGAAGAAAACGGTCCCACGCGCGCCTATACACCTACTTCAGAACCCGACGACGTTAACGTTAAATCATCAGCAACTACAGATTCTAAGAAAAAGAAAGTGGTCAGAAAAGTGTCCATCGAAGAGCCCAATGTTGAGCCTAATACTCTAGTCAACGACTACAACTCCAAAAACAAAAGCTTATACAATCTATTCGTCGACCTCTTAGAAACCACATTCAACGTATACAATATCGACGACCGAATACACGAACCCCCCAATCCCACTATAGAAATTGAGGAAAAAGTTGCCTATAATATAAAAACCAGTATGTCGCAAGAGAAGACAGACGTTGAGTATTTTAAAACGTCGGCGCCGAGCAGATTTCACGAAAAGAGACCGTTGGCCTACGACGCCGTAACGGACAAGGTAGTCGTATATCAAGCCAGGCCTAACTGTTGCAACTGGAATCCTCCGCTGGTAGCGCCAAAAAATTCCCCTTTCAGAAGAAGTGATTACAGAATGGGTCCCAGAACGAGTTATCAAGAAAGCTACGTCAACGACTATAGACCTACTTTAAAATCTCAATCATTGTGGTATGCTCAGAAGCGCAAATCCGAGGCAGCTGCCATAGCCGAGCGCACATTCTCGCCTAAGAGAGGTACGTTTTATAAAAAATATAAACAACAAGACCTACTAAACACACTGAAAGAAGAATTAAAAATGGATCTTGACTATTTTGAGGAACCAGAGGACTTCCACCAAGCGTTGGCGAAAATTGCCAGAGACAAAAAGCGCACTCGGAAACTGATACACTTCGACGACGATGATGACAAGGCTGACAGGAGCAGCAAATACGACTGCTTTAAGAGACGTAAAGTGATTTCCTCCAGCACTAAGAGCCCGAAGAAAAAGCCAGCTAAAATGTCATTTATGGAGTCTCTGAAAACCAGTGCAGTGCCTCGCAAGTATTCTATGGCGATCTACAACGACGGCCTGACTAATAGAAGACTAGACGAGTTCGAAGATCAACCATCCTGTCATTCGATCGAAGTGACAGCATACGACTATGAGCCTAACCAGTACATCCGGCATATGGATTTGGTCAACAAATCGCTGATATACACTTCTCTATCGAGAGTATCACTGAGATCGGAGGCTGGTATTAGTTCCAAAGACTTTATAGGGGAGGATAGATACACGAATACCTTGTCTCATCGTTCGTCTACTATGACACCTTCCACAACTATAAGTCAGCTGCTTCTCAGAGACGTCTACGATATGTACTAATCAATTAATTTTATAAATCAAGTAAAGTATAAACAATCTAAGGATTCCACTTTTTTTTATCTTATCATCATTTCACAAAAGTTAAATCAATAGTAGAAATCAGTCAGTCAGCGTTTTTCATACCTATCGTATTCTTCAAGCGCTATTAATTATACTCTTTGTTTGGTATGCCTAATAATCACGAACTATCACTCACTACTTCAAAAGCCGGCCGGGTTATCGAACGAAGCCCACGGTTGATGCTCCTGTCAAGCCCGTAAGTATTGGTGTGCGTCAGGCGCGGATACAAGATTTGGCTTAGGGGGGGGGCCATTTTGAGAAAATCATATATTTTAAAAAATCAAATATTTTAAAATAAAATTTACTCAATTTAGTAATGTGAGAGCCAGGGTTTTAGGGGGGGGGCCATTGCCCCTATGCCCCCCCCCCCCCTTGTATCCGCGCCTGGTGTGCGTGACTTCATCTAGACACGCGGTAGCGTCCAGCCAAGTTCAAGCCAAACGAAGAGAACTGGCGGGCAGCACCGTGTGTATTTTACAGGAACCATTTGGAGTCACTTTTGACCCCTCCATTACTCAAAAACTATTCAACGTAAACACACCAAAGGTTTACATATCAAGACTCCCTTGATATGATAAACAAGTATACAAAATTTTATAGACATAGCTTTATCGGTTAAATAGATATTAACGTCTGAATATCGGCATTTTTGTGTTTTTATGATTGATTGACTGACTGACTGACATATTGATCAAAAACCTAACCTACTTCCACAAAGTTCAAATTTGGTATGATGATAGATAAAAAGTAAAAAAAAATATAGGGGGGAAAAAGGGGGGGCATATTCGGCATATTTAATTTTTTTACCTACTATATCGAGTGGGGTGTCATTAGATAGGTCTTCAATAGTATAAAACAAAGTC
>JARACY010006547.1:0-16401 GCA_029255725.1 Scrobipalpa atriplicella
CGGCACATAACAGCCGAACAAATACAATAAGTACTGGCTACTTAACTTATCTGCTTATATTTGAACCCTTCTAAAAAAATCGGGTTATAGTCAGAGTGAGAGAGTACAGTAGGATGAAACAGAATGAATGGGCAATGCGATTGGCGGAGGCCTCGAGATATAATCCGACTCATCTTCTTCTTTTCGTGTCGATGGAAATATATATTAAACTGTTTTAGACCAGTGCGAAGCCACGACTCATTAGAGAATGTCAACATTTTGGTTGGCATGCATTTTAAACTGTGGACTTTGTTACAGGGACGTATAATACCTACAGTCCTGTCATAACGCATTTTATTAATTTTACGGGGAAATAACAAGAAAAAAATATCAAAACATAACTTAATGATGAAAAGAAATATTGTTTGTTCGATAACTACAAGTTTTGCAAAACGTTTTGTTTACTTTGGCAAAATTTCAACGTGTCGGTTTAGAGGGGTAAGGAGTAAAACGTCTTCGTTTCGCGTCCAGAGGTTGTTTCGTCCAAGCCATATACGTATCATTTTCTACCATAAATGAGAAAACAGAAAGAGACGGCTTTTTTTGTTGATATTTAGTTAAGTCGTGTCTTTTCGAATTGCCCTCTATCTGTTGTTGTATGCACGCCCTCTGTGTTATATGGTTAGTTGTGATTGATGTGGCCTTAAAAAAAAATGTATTGATAATAAAAATGAGAAATACCTAAGGTTGCGCGAAATCTTTATTGATGGTCTATCTACCGGGTTTAAGGGACAGCGTACCAGAAACTGACAGGGGTAGCTCAGTCAACGAAACTGAACAACAACTTTCAGCAGGAAATTCTTTTAGGAAATGATTTTTTTCTTTTGGTAGTAATTTTGTATTGGTAAGTCAATTTTTTTCGTTTCCTGAAAGAATTTCCTGGTGCAAGTTGTTCAGTTTCGTTGACTGAGCAACCCCTGTTTGTCCCCAACCCCAGTTTCTGGTACGCTGTCTGTTACACCCGGCACACTTCGATTTAATTAAATTAGACCATCTACTAACATTGTCTAATAACATTGTATTTAGAAATTTTAAAATTTGCTTTAGTACTGGTCTACTAAAAGACGTTGCATTGTATTTTTGCACGAATTTAATAACGTATTGACAATACGATATAACACGATTTTACTAGCTTTTGGCTTTAAATATATATTTTTCATTAAAATTATCTAGCATCCACGCGCGCATTTTAAAATTATAAAATTTTAATTTCAAATAGATGTTAAAA
The DNA here is from genome assembly GCA_029255725.1 of Scrobipalpa atriplicella. Classification (NCBI taxonomy): domain Eukaryota; kingdom Metazoa; phylum Arthropoda; class Insecta; order Lepidoptera; family Gelechiidae; genus Scrobipalpa; species Scrobipalpa atriplicella. The sequence goes on from JARACY010006547.1 coordinate 1,268, forward strand.
CACTTACTTATAGATGTTATAATGTATGTCTGGAAGGAAACTTTTTTATTTTTTTTTCCTTTGTATGGGTAACAAACAAGTCGATCGACCCTTATAATAAGACATTTGAAAATGTTTTTAGTTTTTAGTTCAACGTTCTACCTAGTACTATTATACGGGTTGTAAGGGGCCAGCGTCCCACATACTGATAGGGGTTGCTCAGTTAACGACACTGAACAACTTTCACCAGGAAATTCTTTCAGGAGTGAAAAAATGTTTTGGCTTTGCTTTTCCATACAAAATGTCCACCTCGATCAGAATATTTGTATGGAGTAGCAAAAAAAAAAAAACACTTCCTGAATGAATTTCCTGGTTGTTTAGTGTTGTTGACAGAACAACCCCTATCAGTTTGTGGGACGCTGTCCCTTACACCCGGTATACCACCTATTCTGTTGTAATTATATACATACCTATTTTGTATGTGTATCTAAAATGAGAAAGAAATATAAATCGTCCGCACATAACTTTTAATTAAGGCTCAATTCACACCGGGACGGCAGCGGCCGGCAGCGACGCGCCGAGCACTTTCAGTGTGAAACAATTTTAAACTTTATCTTCATGCTTATAAGGAGCGCGCGCGCAGGGAGCGGACAGCCGCTCGCGGCCGCGCGGCAGCTCGCGTCGTCGCGGGCGGCCGCGCGGCCTTTTCGTACTTTTCAAGCGATACTTATATTTATAAGCATGAAGAAAAAGTTTAAAATTATTTCACACTGAAAGTGCTCGTCGCGTCGCTGCCGGCCGCTGCCGTCCCGGTGTGAATTGAGCCTTAAGAAATGAGAGATCAAGAATTAAGTTTTCGTTCAAGACATACTTTTAATACCACACCATGTTAATTTTCGTACCTATGTTCAAATGTAGTTAAGTAAATGAAGTGTAATAAATGTAATATGACTGTTATATTATAGTGTTTAATTTCCATGTTTAACATTAAAACGTTCCAAGATTTTTTTCGCACAAATGATGAAACTTACAAAACGCATCATTTGTGCGAGAAAAATAGCATTTTTAGGGTTCCGTAGTCAACTTAGGAACCCTTACCATTTCGCCATGTCTGTCTGTCTGTCCGTCTGTCAAAAACTCAGTTTTTCACCTGTCAACATTAGTACGAAGATCTTTGACGAAGATAGATTATAATGACGCTAATTTGGAATATAAAAAAAGCAATTAAAATGTATTTATTTAGTTTTGGACCCCATCCCATACAAGTGAAAGGGGGGCAAAAAAGTTTTTTTTTTACTATACTGAGTGGGGTATCGGTAGACAGGTCTTGAAAAAATGGGATTTCTGTGAAAAAAAGTCTCTGAAATGTTTATTATTTGCATTCAAAAATGCAGTATTGTTCCAGTCATATTTTCAAAACTATAAATGCAAAAATTATAAAAATATATGGAATATAGCTCTTTAGTTGTAGTTGCAACGAAAACTATAACGAAAAGCATTTATAGTTTGCGAATATTTAAAAAAAACCGTTTCAACAAACTATGTAATGTATGGCTACGGAACTACTATAGTCCATGGGATGATCGCCCAAATTTTCCAAAACTGTAAATTTTGGGGTACCACTTTTTCTTTATACAGTAGTTGGACATAATTATACGGATGTAAAAAAACCATGCCTGCGATCTCTGAGTGGCAGCTAACAAAAATGGCGGCCAATTAAAGATATTCGAAAAAAATTGTTAACTTTGAGTGAATATATTTTTCATAATACAGTAGTTAGACAGGTTTATAAGAATGTTAACAAACATTATTGCTCATCTCTAAGTAGTATCTGATAAAATGGCGGCCAATCTTAGACAGAAAACGATGATTTTCATAAAATCTACTATATCTCAAAAACTGTTCATCCGATTAAAGTTTTTATTTTTTGATTTTTAGGGTCTTACCATTACCATATACCTTAAATATTGTCTTTGTACTGTTCCTGAAAAGTAAGCCCCTTAATTAGTTATTTACAAAAACATTTAAAAAAATCACTTTTGTATATTATTGTTTTTATACAAGATTTATTGGTATTTATTGTTAGAATAATATTTATGCTATATACTTTAAGAAATTGCCTTTAATTTGATATATAACATCTTTAAGTTTTATTTGTAAAAACTCGTAAAAAAATAAATTTCGTGGTTAGCAACTTGGTAGTATTGAATCAGTGTAGCTCAAACAAGTAATTTTTACTGTAGCTGTTTCTTTTGGGTGCAACTACAGATTTTTTTGAAATAAAACTTAAAGATGTTGTATATCAAATTAAAGGCAATTTCTTAAAGTATATAGCAAAAATATTTTTTTACAATAAATATCAATAAATCTTGTATAAAAACAATAATTTAAAAGTTACTAAAGTGATTTTTTAAATGTTTTTGTAAATAACTAAACAACGGCTTACTTTTCAGGAACAGTATAAAGACAATATTTTAGGTATGTGGTAAGACCTTAAAAATAAAAAATAAAAACTTTAATCGGATAAACAGTTTTTGAGATATAGTAGATATTATGAAAATCAACATTTTCTGTCTAAGATTGGCCGCCAATTTTATCAGAAACTACTTAGAGATGAGAAATAAGGGTTTTTTAACATTCTTATAAGCCTGTCTAACTACGGTATTTAGAAAAAAATAGTCACTCAAAGTTTACAATTTTTTTCGAATATCCGCCATCTTTAATTGAGACGGCCCGGATGGTGTAGTGGATAGGGCCGCGGCCTTCTGTGCAGGAGGTCGTGGTTCGAATCCCACCACGTACCAATGTGTTTTTCGGTTTTCGAATTTCATATGTACGTTTATTCGGCGCTTTTACGGTGAAGGAAAACATCGTGAGGAAACCTGCACACACCTACGACGAAATTCAAAGGTTGTGTGTAACCTAATCTAGGATTGGGTCTGGTTTCCCTTCTGGGTTGCGGAGGTCAGATGGCAGTCGCTCTGTGTAAAAACCAGTACCCTCGTTCAATCCCCTAGATTAGGTAGCCGACCCCGAGAGATACGGGAAAAAGGCTAGGAAGATGATGATGATCCGCCATCTTTAAGGCTCAATTCACACCGGGACGGCAGCGGCCGGCAGCGACGCGACGAGCACTTTCAGTGTGAAATAATTTTAAACTTTATCTTCATGCTTATAAATATTAGTATCGCTTGAAAAGTACGAAAAGGCCGCGCGGCCGCGAGCGGCTGTCCGCTCCCTGCGCGCGCGCTCCTTATAAGCATGAAGATAAAGTTTAAAATTGGGTACTTGACTGGGTAGCTTAAAAAATTCAAAACGTTTATACTTAAAACTAATGGCTAAAAATATTGTGGATTTCATTCATCATTTAAAAAAAAAAATGCACATTTAGATTTTAATAATCGAATCAAAAGTATATAAGTTATTGATTTGATTATTCAATATTTACTAAAATGTGACGTCATAATTTACTATTTTCATACAAAAAAGCGTTTTTGACATTTCATAAAAAGTTGCTGATTTGACTAGTTGGAAAGTAGCCAATTGTTTCACACTGAAAGTGCTCGTCGCGTCGCTGCCGGCCGCTGCCGTCCCGGTGTGAATTGAGCCTAATTGGCCGCCATTTTTGTTAGCTGCCACTCAGAGATGGCAGGCATAGTTTCTTTACATCCCTATAATTATGTCCAACTACTGTATAAAGGAAAATTGGTACCCCCAAAATTTACCGATATGTTGAGCATCCCATGGACTACTAACGGAACCCTACATATGGGCGTGTCCGACACGCTCTTGGGCATTTTATTATTATATTAAAAGGGTTTTGAAACTATCAATCAAACGATACATTCTTCAATTTGATATTTTTATTAAATATCAAAACGTTGGTTTACACTTTTGTAACATAAAACATCTAAACTTAAGGTGATAGTTAAATTCGTATAAATTTTACAGGAATAAACATACTACACAAACGGCTATAGAAAGAACATAGAGGTATCTCAGAAGTGACACATTTATCCTTTGAAACATTCACAATAATACGAACTCAAAGAATACTAAAACTGAGAAACAATCATATCGAGAATATAAGTATTAAATCTACCTAAGTACCTACTTATATTTTGAATACTGAGTCTAGTTCCGTACTCCGTGCGTTCGGATTTCTATTCTCAGTTTCATTTACCACACATTACAACTTATTAGAAGCAACAATAGACATAACATAGAGAACATTCTCAAATAAATTAGAAATATGATAATATGATAAGTAAGCTGAACAAGTGGTCGACATTGTAACGTTAAAAAAAAAATGTTTTCAAAAATAAATAATATATCCTTTGACCAACGTCACACACAATATTATTTCGCTTTATGAAGTAAATTAGGCTATGATATTAAAATAAACGAAATATATAAAATCATCTTTTGGCGCGGCTCTATTTCGCGGAATCCACTTTAAAACAAATTTGTTATTTATTTTATTTATTTATTTATTTATGAGCCTGTGGTTATATTTTTTTATTTATATTTGTGCCATTTTTTGTGCCTTCCATCCCACAACAATATAATATTTCAAGGTTAATTACCTCATCTTAAATTTTATGTGGTCCGGGTGTTGGCTAGTCTTTTCTTTTTAGAATTTTTAGAATTGAATTCCTTAAGAGCACAAACGAAGAATCTTACGCTAGAGGTTCTGAATGATTGTGATCACAGAGTATTTTTAATCAACTAAGTATATAGGTAATAAGATAGAGCAAGTGTCCTTTATTTTTATATCAATAGTTTAAAGAGGCTTTACATGACACGACTCTGCGACATGAGCCAAAGAAACTAATGAAATCAGACGTCACAAAAACATCATAACTCCTTCCGCATAACTGATCCACCCACCCACCCGCAATTTTACTAAATAGACCAACACCCCTACCATAGCAGATATCTAAATCAGACGTCACAAAAACATCATAACTCCTTCCGCATAACTGATCCACCCACCCACCCGCAATTTTACTAAATAGACCAACACCCCTACCATAGCAGATATCTAAATTGCTAAAGATGTACCAACACTCACTTCTGCGGAAGGAAGAATGTCTTAAATAACGAAGACGTTACAATATCAAAGTCTGCGTGGAGCCACTTGTTAAGTGGCGTTCCGGTGTCGTCGTTTCGTTTGACGACGCCGAAGCACTTTTTTTAGGTTGCGTTTCTACCCCAGTGGTGACTTTGGGCGTGTTAACCGCAGGCTTCACGACTTCGCCCGATAGGATCTTCCTCGTGAGTGTAGGCGTCAAACAGCGATTGTATGTCCGTCTTCGCACTGGCGAAGATTGAAACGGTTTCGGCGACGAGAGCGACTGCGACGGAAGCTTCGCGGCCGTGTCTTGGTTAGACGCCATATCTCGAGCTGAAATAAAGTTGTGCATCGGTTGCCTTTGCGTGGCACTCTCAGGAATAGTTCTATCTTTCTTCGACGGCACACTCAACACTCTACGAAGGAACTGCGACTTCGACTCCACCATACGTTTCGACATTCCAACATTGCGGTTTATGGACGATGCTTTCTTCGGATAAGTTATATTCGTCTGGAAGCGGACGGAAGAGGCTATACTACTATGCTGTGATTTCTTCCTGGCTATACTATAGTGTGATTTCTTCCTCATGATCGTTGGTTGTAATGTACTTCGTGTTTCTTTCCTTTGAGGAGCGTATGGCACCCTCGTCTGCATAAACACTCCCGGAGATTGCGAAGATCTCGCCCTGCTGTATGGCGATGTCATCTGTTTGTCCAGGATCCTGCTGTGTCGAGATGTATTGCGGTGCGGTGACCTCTTGTGAGATTCATTCATATACTGTCTGTTATAGTTATAATATTGAGACGGCCATCGTGACATTTGGCCGTAGGGCATGAACCGGTTTTGCGGGTAGTTTGAAGGCATTCGCATGATGGCGGCTGAGGCGCGGTAGTTGATCGGGGCCATATGCAGCATTCTGGGGCACACGGGAGGCCCAAAGGTAGGCGAAGAGATGAAGGACCTATAGACAAATAATCTCTCTTTTACACTGACCTGTAACTGAACAGGCCTAAGATAGAATGGGGCTAACAGGAAGCCCATAAGCTCTACTCTATGGTAGCATTTTTTAAAACATGGCCAGGCCAAGCTATAGTGAAATCTATTAGCTCATGGCCTCGATTCTCGCCGTCCAGTTGTTAATTCTAATTCTAAGTAGCGCTGTCACTTTCTTATATTTGACATAAGAACAGGATAGCAAATAAACACATGAATTTGTCATTCCTAATCTGACATTAGATTGCTTATTTGACGTAAAACAAGGAACATGCTCTATGCCCGGTTCTTATTTAAAGCAGCTTATTTCAAATTAGGACCGTCAAAGTCATGTGTTTATTTGCTATCCTGTTCTTATGTCAAATGTAAAAAGTGACAGCGCTACTAAGAATTAGAATTAGTAACTGGACGGCGAGAATCGAGGCTATACTATATCTTGGCGAGTATTTAAAAAGACCTACCGTAGGGTAGGGTTTATAGGACGTCCATAAGTCGTACTCTATGGTAGGTCATTTTAAAAACTTGCCAAGTTATATAACATAGCCTGACCGGCGTAGACAGCTAACCGGTGAATAAAAAGACCTGTCATAGAGAGGTACCATAGAGAAGGGCTTATAGGAAGTCCGTAAGTCTTTCTCTTATTCTTTCTCTGTCTTTCTTTCTTCAGGTCTTTTTGACTTTACCTGACTTATTTTTGATTGGATCGGTCACTTTCTTTAATTTGAACAAAAGTAGAGACAAATATTAATCAGCACATTGGCAATGAGCTGTTGTATTTCTGTCTCTCTTTTTATTCAATTTCGCGGGGCTTGTGTGTACTGTTGCCGCTTCGCCAAATTCTGGACTGCAACAGTGTAGTGTCTGCCATCGACACGCTAAGAAGAAGCGCCAAGTACGACCGTCCTGGTGTGTAAAAAAAAACGAACCTCGCCCGGAGCGGTCTGCCGGGCCACATTACGTCCCTATGCCTGGGAGAAGAGAAGTAGCCCGCTTCGCGCGGCTTGATGTCCACGTGCATGATGCTGGAGATGACCAGGCGAGGTTGCAGCCGCGGCGCCAGGCACGACCGACTTGGTATGTATTAAAAAAAAACTAACCTCGCTCGTAGCGGTCTGCCGGGCCACATGACGTTTCTGCGTTGCGGCGGGAAGAAGTAGCCCGCCTCGCGCGGCTTTATGTCCACATGCATGATGTTGGAGATCACCAGGCGCGGTTGGAGCCGCGGCACCAGGCACGACCGACCTGGTGCGCGGAACGCGTCGTTCGCCGGCCCTGGACGAAACATATTTGTCATTTACAGCATTATAAATTGATTGTTGCCGGTCAACAGCAGCCTGAAGCTGGGGTAATAGCCTTTCGGGCGGGATTGTCCACTGTGTCAAAAAGTCACTCATGTGAAAATGTCAATTCCATAATTAAGGTAAGATAAATATCAAATACCCCCATTTACAGAGTCAGTTAACAATATATAGTGTTTACTTTTCCACCACACAATATTATAGTGTTTTTTAACAAACATTTTACTTATGTAGTTTTTATTTTAAATATTATTTAATAGTACATTGTTCATCGAGGGAAGAACATGACCGATTCCTCAGCAGAGGGCCTCAATACACACGAGTTGGGAATCGCATTTTCTTCCGAGTGATACATAGTGATACATTTATACTACACCTATGAGGAAAATATAATTAAAAATCCTTGTACTCGCACTTAAACGTGCACGTGCGGGCACTCGTGCCAAATTCGCACTAAAACTCGCACTCGTGCCAAACTTGCATACGTGCCAAACTCGTACCAAAACTCACACTCGTGCCAAACTCGCACTAGTGCCAATCTCGCACTAAAACTCGCACTCATGCCAAACTCGCACTCGAAATGAACTCTCACTCATGCCAAACTCGCACTTGAGATGAACTTGCACTAGTGCCAAACTCGCACTAGTGCCAAACTCGCACTCGAAATGAACTCGCACTCATGCCAAACTCGCACGTGAGATGAACTCGCACTAGTGCCAAACTCGCACTCGAAATGAACTCGCACTAAAACTCACCTGACCCCCACCTTGCCACCCACCCGCCAAATCTTTTTTGGCATCCGCCTGATTCTAGTTTTGAATTATGAATTTAAAAAAAAAAATAGAGGAGGGGAGAAAATACTTTCTCCCTTAGGGGAGAAAGTAAATCCCATATATTTTTGCCGCCCGCATATTCGTTCGCTTGGATTTACGTACTTGCTTCCCTTTTTTCAAGTAAGAACTAATATACTTTCAGAATAGGTGTAGTATAAAGGTGGTTTTTAAAGGCCAGTTCATTTTGTGGTCCGGTGTTGAATTCGAGGATGGTTTCTACGCAAGTAACATTTAACTCATCTACTGAATCCATTCTAACTGTTCAACACGGGGAGCATTTCCGGACGTGCGAACCGAAATATTTCACTTGAAACCATACTGCATTTTAGTGTTGACACGAAGTAGGGTTTCCATAGTACAGCGTTGTAAAAGCGCATTGTAATAAATACATCCTACTGTTCAACGCGGCATGGTGCTGAGTTGAGGTATGGTTTAGTAAGACGCGTACGACCTATTTTCCGTGGGGAAAGTTGTTCAGTTTAATGGTTACATATACAACGTGTAACATAAAGAGTATATGCATCGAGAAATGTGTGAATCTTTCATGAAACTCAACAACTTTCCCTAAGGAACATAGTTCGAAAAACGAAAAATAAATTTTGATCTTCCATACAAAATGCATCAGCTGATACCTCATTTAGTACGGGAAGTCAATTTTTTTTTTCGTTTTTCGACTATGTTCCTTAGGGAAAGTTGTTCAGTTTCATGGGTAGATTCACACATTTCACGATGCATATACCCTTTATGTTACACGTTGTATATGTCACCGTAAAACTGTAACAACTGTTAGTTTACAAACTTACTAGTCAGATTATAAACTATCGGTAGGTTAGGTTAGGTTAGATTATAAATTTCCTAAGATAGATTATAATTTAACGGTTTATGCAATATTACGGTGACATATATTACTACATACCTATTTTTTTACATATTGTACCTATAGTACAAACAATCCAAGTATCGCCAACAGTTAGGAGATAAAACTTTTTAAGATTTTACCTGAGTCAAAGTTGGCTAGTTGGTTTCGTCTGTCGAGACTTATTTTCGGAGGCTGGGCCGGCCCAAACACGTGGCGTGACGACATGCGCTCCTCACACCTGGAAAAGTCACCAAATCATATTGATAAAAGGCAATATAATTTAATAATTTACGAATAAAAAAAATAAATTTTAATATCAACAGTAAAAAAAACAGAAAAAAAAAAACAATAAAAGATTACTGATATGTATACCTACCCATAGAGCCTGTTTGGGAAGAGTAGGCATCGTAACCACTGAGCTAATGTATGGAGCAGACATCATCCAAGCACTTTATGTCCCATTTAATATGTGTGCATGCACTCATATTCATACTAATGGTCTGACTTTTTTTTTTTTTAAAGAGTTAAAAACAAGTTGCACTAGGTATTAATATAAAAAGAATAAGTTTTCATAAGTAATTACGTCAATATTACCATTTAAAATTAAATAAGGACGAAATTCGTGCGGACGCTTTATTGAATTTTGGGGACATGTCGTACGTATGTTCGTGATGGCTGTTCAATATACGCTAGTATAAAAGTAGGTTCAGTGATCGTAACTGACAAAGATTTAAATAAAAAAGAAACCTCTCTTTTCGTTATATTATTTCTGCTGAGGACATTTTTTGATATTGTTACGTACGATACTCACTCTTCCCCAATATACCACAGATATTATAATAGTATTAAGTGATTTCGACGCTTCACTACAATAAAATTGCATCAAATGTGCACCTACACTATTTGAGAACGGGCAGCAGGTGCACTTAATTTATAAATAGCTCACAATTACTAAGGGAGGGCAAGGATCACCAAATATACAATAGGTACTTATATTTACCTACCCTTCAGAATTTCGTCTTCTGAACAAGCCGTACTTAAGATGTTCGCTAAGACCGTCGCTGAAATCAACAAACACGGTTAACAATCTAAATTAAGCAGAAAAGCATTTTCAGTAGCGTTAAAGAAGCCCATAAAAAAAGAATCCATCTCAAAATATAATGTATAAACCAAAAGTCGGCATTTATTATGATTCCAAGAGCTGCGCTGTCTCTCGCACTATAACCGAGCTCGCGCGAGTCACTCTCACTGGTCGATGCGACGTTGGTTGACTACCACCTCGATGGAACGGCATTTTGAAGGTTGCAGGCTCAAATCCTGCAGGGGGCGAATTTTTAATTTCTTACCTTTCATACTTCCCGATTCTACTTAGGTACATACTTGTTATACATACTAACTAGTGATAGGCCGAAGATGGATTTCACCGAATACGAACATTCAGCCGAATGTTCGGTTAAAAGGTCACCGAATACGAATATTCGGCCGAATATTCGGTTCAGAAATCAGGTTTGTACAATTTTACGCTAAGCACAGTTATTGGCAGGTAAACTCTCCCTCTGCTAAATTATGTCAAATAAATGTTGATTTTGATTTATAAGATGATGATGTAGAAATACAAGACATAATCAAGATTTCATGTTATATTGATCCTATACAGATGCTATAATATAAGTAATCAAATAACTTTAAAAAAAATACGTAAAAATAATAAATTATTATATTTTTCTTTCAAAATGTAATAAATAATGCCGGAAACCATACATACATACATACATATAATCACGCCTTTATCCCTAATGGGGTAGGCAGAGCGTAAACGACCTAAAAAAGGGTAGTTCCGCCACGTCTGACAAGTTTTGAGGGTTATTCCAGATTGATCTGTATACCGCTTTAGTGACAGGTTGTCAGCCCATCGCCTAAATTACAATACTGAAACCCTCGAATCCCTTAGCTGATTTTTACAGCATGCCCGGGAGGAGATGCAGCTGGCACATTCTATGTTTTTCTATCACTCCCAGTCCAGCATGGAAGTAATTCGGTGTTCCTACCGAATATTCGATAAACTTGCCGAATATGCCGAATACCGAACATAAAACGAATATTCGGCCCATCCCTAATACTGACACGCCTGTATCCCTAATGGGGTAGGTATGGTTTCCGGCATTATTTATTACATTTTGAAAGAAAAATATAATAATTTATTATTTTTACGTATTTTTTTTAAAGTTATTTGATTACTTATATTATAGCATCTGTATAGGATCAATATAACATGAAATCTTGATTATGTCTTGTATTTCTACATCATCATCTTATAAATCAAAATCAACATTTATTTGACATAATTTAGCAGAGGGAGAGTTTACCTGCCAATAACTGTGCTTAGCGTAAAATTGTACAAACCTGATTTCTGAACCGAATATTCGGCCGAATATTCGTATTCGGTGACCTTTTAACCGAACATTCGGCTGAATGTTCGTATTCGGTGAAATCCATCTTCGGCCTATCACTAGTTAGTATGTATAACAAGTATGTACCTAAGTAGAATCGGGAAGTATGAAAGGTAAGAAATTAAAAATTCGCCCCCTGCAGGATTTGAGCCTGCAACCTTCAAAATGCCGTTCCATCGAGGTGGTAGTCAACCAACGTCGCATCGACCAGTGAGAGTGACTCGCGCGAGCTCGGTTATAGTGCGAGAGACAGCGCAGCTCTTGGAATCATAATAAATGCCGACTTTTGGTTTATACATTATATTTTGAGATGGATTCTTTTTTTATGGGCTTCTTTAACGCTACTGAAAATGCTTTTCTGCTTAATTTAGATTGTTAACCGTGTTTGTTGATTTCAGCGACGGTCTTAGCGAACATCTTAAGTACGGCTTGTTCAGAAGACGAAATTCTGAAGGGTAGGTAAATATAAGTACCTATTGTATATTTGGTGATCCTTGCCCTCCCTTAGTAATTGTGAGCTATTTATAAATTAAGTGCACCTGCTGCCCGTTCTCAAATAGTGTAGGTGCACATTTGATGCAATTTTATTGTAGTGAAGCGTCGAAATCACTTAATACTATTATAATATCTGTGGTATATTGGGGAAGAGTGAGTATCGTACGTAACAATATCAAAAAATGTCCTCAGCAGAAATAATATAACGAAAAGAGAGGTTTCTTTTTTATTTAAATCTTTGTCAGTTACGATCACTGAACCTACTTTTATACTAGCGTATATTGAACAGCCATCACGAACATACGTACGACATGTCCCCAAAATTCAATAAAGCGTCCGCACGAATTTCGTCCTTATTTAATTTTAAATGGTAATATTGACGTAATTACTTATGAAAACTTATTCTTTTTATATTAATACCTAGTGCAACTTGTTTTTAACTCTTTAAAAAAAAAAAAAGTCAGACCATTAGTATGAATATGAGTGCATGCACACATATTAAATGGGACATAAAGTGCTTGGATGATGTCTGCTCCATACATTAGCTCAGTGGTTACGATGCCTACTCTTCCCAAACAGGCTCTATGGGTAGGTATACATATCAGTAATCTTTTATTGTTTTTTTTTTTCTGTTTTTTTTACTGTTGATATTAAAATTTATTTTTTTTATTCGTAAATTATTAAATTATATTGCCTTTTATCAATATGATGGTGACTTTTCCAGGTGTGAGGAGCGCATGTCGTCACGCCACGTGTTTGGGCCGGCCCAGCCTCCGAAAATAAGTCTCGACAGACGAAACCAACTAGCCAACTTTGACTCAGGTAAAATCTTAAAAAGTTTTATCTCCTAACTGTTGGCGATACTTGGATTGTTTGTACTATAGGTACAATATGTAAAAAAATAGGTATGTAGTAATATATGTCACCGTAATATTGCATAAACCGTTAAATTATAATCTATCTTAGGAAATTTATAATCTAACCTAACCTAACCTACCGATAGTTTATAATCTGACTAGTAAGTTTGTAAACTAACAGTTGTTACAGTTTTACGGTGACATATACAACGTGTAACATAAAGGGTATATGCATCGTGAAATGTGTGAATCTACCCATGAAACTGAACAACTTTCCCTAAGGAACATAGTCGAAAAACGAAAAAAAAAATTGACTTCCCGTACTAAATGAGGTATCAGCTGATGCATTTTGTATGGAAGATCAAAATTTATTTTTCGTTTTTCGAACTATGTTCCTTAGGGAAAGTTGTTGAGTTTCATGAAAGATTCACACATTTCTCGATGCATATACTCTTTATGTTACACGTTGTATATGTAACCATTAAACTGAACAACTTTCCCCACGGAAAATAGGTCGTACGCGTCTTACTAAACCATACCTCAACTCAGCACCATGCCGCGTTGAACAGTAGGATGTATTTATTACAATGCGCTTTTACAACGCTGTACTATGGAAACCCTACTTCGTGTCAACACTAAAATGCAGTATGGTTTCAAGTGAAATATTTCGGTTCGCACGTCCGGAAATGCTCCCCGTGTTGAACAGTTAGAATGGATTCAGTAGATGAGTTAAATGTTACTTGCGTAGAAACCATCCTCGAATTCAACACCGGACCACAAAATGAACTGGCCTTTAAAAACCACCTTTATACTACACCTATTCTGAAAGTATATTAGTTCTTACTTGAAAAAAGGGAAGCAAGTACGTAAATCCAAGCGAACGAATATGCGGGCGGCAAAAATATATGGGATTTACTTTCTCCCCTAAGGGAGAAAGTATTTTCTCCCCTCCTCTATTTTTTTTTTTAAATTCATAATTCAAAACTAGAATCAGGCGGATGCCAAAAAAGATTTGGCGGGTGGGTGGCAAGGTGGGGGTCAGGTGAGTTTTAGTGCGAGTTCATTTCGAGTGCGAGTTTGGCACTAGTGCGAGTTCATCTCACGTGCGAGTTTGGCATGAGTGCGAGTTCATTTCGAGTGCGAGTTTGGCACTAGTGCGAGTTTGGCACTAGTGCAAGTTCATCTCAAGTGCGAGTTTGGCATGAGTGAGAGTTCATTTCGAGTGCGAGTTTGGCATGAGTGCGAGTTTTAGTGCGAGATTGGCACTAGTGCGAGTTTGGCACGAGTGTGAGTTTTGGTACGAGTTTGGCACGTATGCAAGTTTGGCACGAGTGCGAGTTTTAGTGCGAATTTGGCACGAGTGCCCGCACGTGCACGTTTAAGTGCGAGTACAAGGATTTTTAATTATATTTTCCTCATAGGTGTAGTATAAATGTATCACTATGTATCACTCGGAAGAAAATGCGATTCCCAACTCGTGTGTATTGAGGCCCTCTGCTGAGGAATCGGTCATGTTCTTCCCTCGATGAACAATGTACTATTAAATAATATTTAAAATAAAAACTACATAAGTAAAATGTTTGTTAAAAAACACTATAATATTGTGTGGTGGAAAAGTAAACACTATATATTGTTAACTGACTCTGTAAATGGGGGTATTTGATATTTATCTTACCTTAATTATGGAATTGACATTTTCACATGAGTGACTTTTTGACACAGTGGACAATCCCGCCCGAAAGGCTATTACCCCAGCTTCAGGCTGCTGTTGACCGGCAACAATCAATTTATAATGCTGTAAATGACAAATATGTTTCGTCCAGGGCCGGCGAACGACGCGTTCCGCGCACCAGGTCGGTCGTGCCTGGTGCCGCGGCTCCAACCGCGCCTGGTGATCTCCAACATCATGCATGTGGACATAAAGCCGCGCGAGGCGGGCTACTTCTTCCCGCCGCAACGCAGAAACGTCATGTGGCCCGGCAGACCGCTACGAGCGAGGTTAGTTTTTTTTTAATACATACCAAGTCGGTCGTGCCTGGCGCCGCGGCTGCAACCTCGCCTGGTCATCTCCAGCATCATGCACGTGGACATCAAGCCGCGCGAAGCGGGCTACTTCTCTTCTCCCAGGCATAGGGACGTAATGTGGCCCGGCAGACCGCTCCGGGCGAGGTTCGTTTTTTTTTACACACCAGGACGGTCGTACTTGGCGCTTCTTCTTAGCGTGTCGATGGCAGACACTACACTGTTGCAGTCCAGAATTTGGCGAAGCGGCAACAGTACACACAAGCCCCGCTG
>JARACY010006548.1:0-16395 GCA_029255725.1 Scrobipalpa atriplicella
CAAGAGGTAAGCACATAAGGCGCATCGCATAAGTACATAATAATTTTCGTCTGCGCAGCGCAGCTTGATTTAAATAAATTTCTATACAAAAACGGCGCGCCTCCACTTCACCGCCACAGCACCGCTTCCTATTTGCCATGCGCCTAAAGCACCAGGATACGATCAAATCATATCCAAATTATAAGTATAAAGACGATTTCTTAGAAAAGTGTTTAATTATTTGAAAAGTGTGTAATTATTTGCATAAGTAAGTAACCCATACCTGAATAAATAAAATATCGTACCATTTTGCGGTGTCTCGAGTAGAAGTTTGGGTTTACCATATTGATAATACAAAAACAGTTAATTGGATTTTAAGTAGGTATGTAAAATAAGCGAATACATATTCTATACCGGGTGTAAGGGATAGCATACCGAAAATTGAAAGGGTTGCTCAGTCGACGAAACTGAATAACTATCACCAGGTAATTCTTTGAGGATATTATAAAAGAAATAACTTTTACAAACACAAAGACCACCTTGATCAGAAAAGCTGTATGGGAAAACCAATTTCTTTTTTCATTAGCTGAATGAATTTCCTGCTGAATAATCTGATAGTTGTTAGGTTTCATTAACTGAGCAATCCCTTTCAGTTTTCGGTACGCTGTCCCATAAACCCGGTTTGTAAACAGCCATCATGATTTCATGACTTATACTATACTTATTATTTCCTTTTCTTTTAATTGATCTTCTATTTTAAAAACACTTTGTAATTAATAAATGAAGGATAAGTTGGAGATTATTTTAATAAGTAATAATAATAACGTTAAACCTACAAACTAAAGTTCTATCAGAAGCATTATTTAACAAAATAAAATGAATCATCTAAGTACTTAATCAGCGATAATTATTTACTATACCAAATTATAACAAACCAAAGTATTCCTTCAGGACGTGTTCACCATGAATATTTTAATTTTCCAGAGCTTAGTTATTCGTCTTATCTTTCCCTATATCTGTAGATACCAGAATCCGGGACAGGTCTCCTTGTACTAGTAGTAGATGGCTATGTTATACTAGATATACTGGAGTGGTCTGTGTAAACTGGTGTTAACACCTCGTGGAAGTTTCCGATGCGGGTGCGGCTAGGTTAGCGCGTTTCACCGTCCGCAGATCATCTTGCGTTGCCTGCGCGCAATTTTATTAGTAAGTAAATCCTACATAACATCTGTCTTATCCTGTTCAGTGTTACAGTCGTCGAATGCTGAATACCCCTAAAAATATGCTCTGTGGTATAAAAAAGAAAGATCTCTACTGTTTTAGTGAATAAACACAATAACTCCTGAACCAGTTTCAAGAGCAGGATCTCTGTATTATATTGTAATCGCGGCCCGGAAGATAGCGCTTAATATTATCGTAATTTTATTGTAAGAAAGCCTTAAAACTTCCAAAGCAGGAAAAATGCTCTAGAGGTTGATCAAACGAACTCATCAGATTGCAGCTTGTTTGTTTACTATAGTGTCGTAGTCTTCGTCATTGTTATTTAGATTACAGCTGTCTTTGTAACCGCAATATTGTAATATTGTTATGTTCTGTGGTTATGTCAGTGACAGTGATGCTGACGTCTGCGCAAGCGCAAGCATCACTATTAACAATACAACTCACGCTACCACTACCAAGTCACAATAGTATTGTACTAGGAACCTTACGCCCTTATAGATAAGTTTTAATAATTCTATGGCAAAAGGTGTGTTGTAACTAGGATTCATTCATTACATAATTAATTTAAAAATAATAAATTAATTTAAAAATGCTGAATCATAACCATTATAGTAATAAAACATGCCAATCGTGATGATTCATGCAATTTAAAATTAATTTATTCCTGTCAAAACGACGGTGGGGGCCTAAAATAACGCATTAGAACGTACGTATCGTACAATAAAGGTGCCTTCACACTAGACTTACGTGGCGTACGTGATGTGTACTGACGGCCGTAATGGGACTACAGTTTTATTAGAAAATGTATGAAAAATCCACGTTTAGATACACACTTGTTTTACGTGACGTCGCGCTGATGCAACCAAATTTCTCGAATTGTCGAATTGTAATATTATAAATAATAACTAATAACCGGTTATTTAATTAGCCGGAACCGGAAGTGTTTTGTTAGTTTAGGCGACAATTTAATAATTATTTGTTGTTCAATGTAATGCAGTTTTTTTTGTACCTTCTAAGTTAATTTTGAAAATCTTGGCCAAAATTCTATAAAATGTAAAGTCGCCCTATATTTAATTTTAAATGCAGTACCAATAGTACATAATTGAACAGACTTAATTTTAAATGCCTCTGTGGTTTATAGTGGTCTGAGCTATGGATATAGTGCTCAAAGCCATGGGCGTTCATCCGTAGATTGTGGGTTCGATTTCCATGGGAAAACACAAAGATGATATTTACAATTTATCACTTTGTGATATTTTCCCTAGTTTGCTTAAGACAATGCAGGCTAAATTACCTGATTGTCTGTAAGATAAAGGATTCCGTGCCTCGGCGGGTACGTTAAGCCGTCGGTCCTGCCCCCTGTAGCATGCCGTCGCCCGATAACGAATATATTGCATCTATCTGTCAAACTCCCATACAATTTGACAGATAGATGCGATAAAATGTGTGATAAAACGGCTATCACGGCCTTATCACGGCCGCATGCTACGGGGGCTGGTCTCTGTCTTTCATAGTGGTCGTTAGCTACAAAGAGAGGCCTATTAGCTGTGCTCGAAATCGGGTCGTTTGTATCGAATTTGCGTGGTCGTCGTAGCATCGAAAAGGAAAACCAGAATGTCTATTTTTCTGATTAGGTAAATTAAATATTAAGTTTTGATAGATATAAATCCTCTTTCAGCCCTCTACCAGCGTGTCTCGCAGGCTATATAGCGCGTACACAGACGCGCGCCCGCCTATTGCGACCTGAGACCGCGCGCGGCCACTCGTGCGCATATTTCCACGCGCATATGCGCGCTCGCGGCAATCCTACAGAGCGTAACATTTTATACGCAAGTGATAAAAAGTTCCTGAACTTTTACCGGTGTCTGAAAGTTAAAATTTTAAGTTTGAATTTTTGACTAGCAGTGGCGTGAAAATAAAGCGATCAAAATGTTGACCGGTTGGCAGCTTATTTTATCAAAATGTAAGTCCTATTGTTTTACTCAACTAGGTACGTAATAAACATTTTTTTCATTTGTTTATGATTCGATTTGTATCACACTGGACAAGTAAGTAGATGGACACGGGTAATAAAAATAATATCAATTTATTTTTTTACACTTTACAATAATATGTTTTTAGAAAATCATTTATGTTTATATAGTCAGTATGCCTATTATCATATTTATCATACATAACATAATAATCATAAACTGGGAACTGTATTTTATTTATTTTATTAAAAAAAGACATTTCCAATGTCAAAATACCCCTTAAATTGTTTTCCTAATTTTAATCCGTGCGATCATCATTAATTTAATTGTTATGTTGTATGTAGGAATTTTTGTATGTATCCAGGTGTGACTGTGACGTAGGTATACCAGGGTACAGGGTATGTTAGTTTATTTTAGGGAGACATTCCACGGCTTTAAATTCTTGCTCTATATTATTATTATTATTATTTGTGTAACTGTAGAATAATAGTTGAACCGAGTAGATTTTTTAAAATATTTGATAGGCAATCATTTGTCCGCCATCTCACCTGATGGGAAGTGATGATGCAGACTTTGATGTAGCATGATTGCCTATATAATGAATTAATGACTGTTCACTCTCGCCTTAAAAAAGGCCCAGGCCTAAATCGCAATTCACTGAAACCCTCGAATCCCTTAGCTGGTTTTTACAGCATGCCCGGGAGGAGATGCAGCTGGCACATTCTATGTTTTTTTTTTCTATCACTTCCAGTCCAGCATATAAATATTCTCATTAAATTGCGTGATTTCCTGCAGATCACGGCAGGAAATAATATTATCGTTGTCCCTTGATAACTTCATAATATTTGATCTATTGTTAGAACAATCGGAAGATCTTAGTTTGTAAACAGTAGGTAGGAGATGTCGCGTCAAAATATTAACGGACGCTGATTTCCAGACAGAGACACACTACTTATTTCAAAGTCTTGTATATTAGTACTTATTGATATGAGGGGTGTAAGGGGACAGTTTTCCGCAAACGAAACTGAACAACTTACGCCAGTTTTTTTTTTCTGGAAATGGAAAAAAAAATGTATTTCCCATGCCTATTGACCACCAATTATTGACATCACATTAGCGCCTCGGGCTCAGCAAGGTTTAACTTGTCTTCAGCAATTTACAAATTTACATACAGTAAAAAAAAAATAACAACTTCGCATGATAAAGCAACTTCTAGGAACCAGATTTAGGTTCGAATACGAGCATCCTGCGTTGATGTCTTTTACATGAGCGCTACGTCTGCTGTCAAAGACATCAATCAACGCATGCTAAGGCATTAATAGCTACCTGCTACATATACATATATATACGAAAATAATTGTTGTATAATATTTAAATGACAATTATAAATATCGGAATTATAAACATTAAATCAAATTTTGTCATTGATGTCTTTGACATGCACGCTGATCGCAAGCGTTTATGTCAAAGACATCAACGACAAAAATTTTATTTCAATATTTATAATTGTCATATTTATATATACAAAATTATTTCTTGTATAGCTTCCATGCCATGCTGGACTGGGAGTGATAGAAAAACTTAGAATGTGCCAGCTGCATTTCCTCTCGGGCATGCTGTAAAAACTAGCTTAGGGATTCGAGGCATTCAGTATTATTGCAAGTTTTATTTTATTTATTGCAAGTTTTAAATGTCAAAGCCATATATATTTTTTGAGAAATTAACATTTTATTTATTTTAATTCGTAAAGCAATCAAGAATATATTAAGTATGTAATTCTTGTATAATTTCACATATTGTAGCTACGAGTATTAATACCCTAGCGTGCAAAAGGCGTAAAGACCAATAAAGTTTTTCAAAAAGCTTTTGTTTTCAACCTAGGTAACGTGCCTTTAGTTTTACGAGACCATAAAACGGTTCGAGTTCCAAGAAAGAGCAATCAAAACTCTCACCCCATAAACTCGGATTGGGTTTCCAGTTAGAAAGGGGAATTACGACTAGCAAGCCGCCATTGACAAAGGAATTAGATGAAAAACTATTCTCAAGTTCATCACAAAATGTGTACGTATTATTTCCGCTCTGAAGAAATAAAAACTAAATAATATGGTCATGTTCATATTTCTGTCTAAATAGTATTGTAAACTAGGACTGTTTGATCAGATTAGACGGTACAGTTTTGAGTAATGATATATTGATAAAATGTAGGTAGGTACCTCATTGTAAAAAAATATTATACAAGAAGGTACTTAATACTTATTTTATATCACTTAAGATTTTACATCAAGCACAGTCTTTTTCTATAAAGTTTACTTTACTTTACCTATTACTCCATTGAACTGTTTAAAATGCAAGCATTTGATAAAATGTAGGTAGGTACCTACGTGATAAAATTGATCAAATATAATGTTTTATTTGCATCAATTTACATTGAGCGCATGTAAGCAATTTGTGCTACATTAATTAAGTAATTAGCCGTTTTATTAAGAATAAATAAAATCTTAACTTTAATTTTATTATTATTATTTTTTTCATACAAATTGTCTGATCGTGATGGTGGGTGGTCACTTTCATGGGAAATACATTTTTTTTTCCATTTCCAGAAAAAAAAAACTGGCGTAAGTTGTTCAGTTTCGTTTGCGGAAAACTGTCCCTTACACCCCTCATATCAATAAGTACTAATTACAAGACTTTGAAATAAGTAGTGTGTCTCTGTCTGGAAATCAGCGTCCGTTAATATTTTGACGCGACATCTCCTACCTACTGTTTACAAACTAAGATCTTCCGATTGTTCTAACAATAGATCAAATATTATGAAGTTATCAAGGGACAACGATAATATTATTTCCTGCCGTGATCTGCAGGAAATCACGCAATTTAATGAGAATATTTATATGCTGGACTGGAAGTGATAGAAAAAAAAACATAGAATGTGCCAGCTGCATCTCCTCCCGGGCATGCTGTAAAAACCAGCTAAGGGATTCGAGGGTTTCAGTGAATTGCGATTTAGGCCTGGGCCTTTTTTAAGGCGAGAGTGAACAGTCATTAATTCATTATATAGGCAATCATGCTACATCAAAGTCTGCATCATCACTTCCCATCAGGTGAGATGGCGGACAAATGATTGCCTATCAAATATTTTAAAAAATCTACTCGGTTCAACTATTATTCTACAGTTACACAAATAAATAATAATAATAATATAGAGCAAGAATTTAAAGCCGTGGAATGTCTCCCTAAAATAAACTAACATACCCTGTACCCTGGTATACCTACGTCACAGTCACACCTGGATACATACAAAAATTCCTACATACAACATAACAATTAAATTAATGATGATCGCACGGATTAAAATTAGGAAAACAATTTAAGGGGTATTTTGACATTGGAAATGTCTTTTTTTAATAAAATAAATAAAATACAGTTCCCAGTTTATGATTATTATGTTATGTATGATAAATATGATAATAGGCATACTGACTATATAAACATAAATGATTTTCTAAAAACATATTATTGTAAAGTGTAAAAAAATAAATTGATATTATTTTTATTACCCGTGTCCATCTACTTACTTGTCCAGTGTGATACAAATCGAATCATAAACAAATGAAAAAAATGTTTATTACGTACCTAGTTGAGTAAAACAATAGGACTTACATTTTGATAAAATAAGCTGCCAACCGGTCAACATTTTGATCGCTTTATTTTCACGCCACTGCTAGTCAAAAATTCAAACTTAAAAATTTTAACTTTCAGACACCGGTAAAAGTTCAGGAACTTTTTATCACTTGCGTATAAAATGTTACGCTCTGTAGGATTGCCGCGAGCGCGCATATGCGCGTGGAAATATGCGCACGAGTGGCCGCGCGCGGTCTCAGGTCGCAATAGGCGGGCGCGCGTCTGTGTACGCGCTATATAGCCTGCGAGACACGCTGGTAGAGGGCTGAAAGAGGATTTATATCTATCAAAACTTAATATTTAATTTACCTAATCAGAAAAATAGACATTCTGGTTTTCCTTTTCGATGCTACGACGACCACGCAAATTCGATACAAACGACCCGATTTCGAGCACAGCTAATAGGCCTCTCTTTGTAGCTAACGACCACTATGAAAGACAGAGACCAGCCCCCGTAGCATGCGGCCGTGATAAGGCCGTGATAGCCGTTTTATCACACATTTTATCGCATCTATCTGTCAAATTGTATGGGAGTTTGACAGATAGATGCAATATATTCGTTATCGGGCGACGGCATGCTACAGGGGCAGGACCGACGGCTTAACGTACCCGCCGAGGCACGGAATCCTTTATCTTACAGACAATCAGGTAATTTAGCCTGCATTGTCTTAAGCAAACTAGGGAAAATATCACAAAGTGATAAATTGTAAATATCATCTTTGTGTTTTCCCATGGAAATCGAACCCACAATCTACGGATGAACGCCCATGGCTTTGAGCACTATATCCATAGCTCAGACCACTATAAACCACAGAGGCATTTAAAATTAAGTCTGTTCAATTATGTCTATTGGTACTGCATTTAAAATTAAATATAGGGCGACTTTACATTTTATAGAATTTTGGCCAAGATTTTCAAAATTAACTTAGAAGGTACAAAAAAAACTGCATTACATTGAACAACAAATAATTATTAAATTGTCGCCTAAACTAACAAAACACTTCCGGTTCCGGCTAATTAAATAACCGGTTATTAGTTATTATTTATAATATTACAATTCGACAATTCGAGAAATTTGGTTGCATCAGCGCGACGTCACGTAAAACAAGTGTGTATCTAAACGTGGATTTTTCATACATTTTCTAATAAAACTGTAGTCCCATTACGGCCGTCAGTACACATCACGTACGCCACGTAAGTCTAGTGTGAAGGCACCTTTATTGTACGATACGTACGTTCTAATGCGTTATTTTAGGCCCCCACCGTCGTTTTGACAGGAATAAATTAATTTTAAATTGCTGAATCATCACGATTGGCATGTTTTATTACTATAATGGTTATGATTCAGCATTTTTAAATTAATTTATTATTTTTAAATTAATTATGTAATGAATGAATCCTAGTTACAACACACCTTTTGCCATAGAATTATTAAAACTTATCTATAAGGGCGTAAGGTTCCTAGTACAATACTATTGTGACTTGGTAGTGGTAGCGTGAGTTGTATTGTTAATAGTGATGCTTGCGCTTGCGCAGACGTCAGCATCACTGTCACTGACATAACCACAGAACATAACAATATTACAATATTGCGGTTACAAAGACAGCTGTAATCTAAATAACAATGACGAAGACTACGACACTATAGTAAACAAACAAGCTGCAATCTGATGAGTTCGTTTGATCAACCTCTAGAGCATTTTTCCTGCTTTGGAAGTTTTAAGGCTTTCTTACAATAAAATACGATAATATTAAGCGCTATCTTCCGGGCCGCGATTACAATATAATACAGAGATCCTGCTCTTGAAACTGGTTCAGGAGTTATTGTGTTTATTCACTAAAACAGTAGAGATCTTTCTTTTTTATACCACAGAGCATATTTTTAGGGGTATTCAGCATTCGACGACTGTAACACTGAACAGGATAAGACAGATGTTATGTAGGATTTACTTACTAATAAAATTGCGCGCAGGCAACGCAAGATGATCTGCGGACGGTGAAACGCGCTAACCTAGCCGCACCCGCATCGGAAACTTCCACGAGGTGTTAACACCAGTTTACACAGACCACTCCAGTATATCTAGTATAACATAGCCATCTACTACTAGTACAAGGAGACCTGTCCCGGATTCTGGTATCTACAGATATAGGGAAAGATAAGACGAATAACTAAGCTCTGGAAAATTAAAATATTCATGGTGAACACGTCCTGAAGGAATACTTTGGTTTGTTATAATTTGGTATAGTAAATAATTATCGCTGATTAAGTACTTAGATGATTCATTTTATTTTGTTAAATAATGCTTCTGATAGAACTTTAGTTTGTAGGTTTAACGTTATTATTATTACTTATTAAAATAATCTCCAACTTATCCTTCATTTATTAATTACAAAGTGTTTTAAAATAGAAGATCAATTAAAAGAAAAGGAAATAATAAGTATAGTATAAGTCATGAAATCATGATGGCTGTTTACAAACCGGGTTTATGGGACAGCGTACCGAAAACTGAAAGGGATTGCTCAGTTAATGAAACCTAACAACTATCAGATTATTCAGCAGGAAATTCATTCAGCTAATGAAAAAAGAAATTGGTTTTCCCATACAGCTTTTCTGATCAAGGTGGTCTTTGTGTTTGTAAAAGTTATTTCTTTTATAATATCCTCAAAGAATTACCTGGTGATAGTTATTCAGTTTCGTCGACTGAGCAACCCTTTCAATTTTCGGTATGCTATCCCTTACACCCGGTATAGAATATGTATTCGCTTATTTTACATACCTACTTAAAATCCAATTAACTGTTTTTGTATTATCAATATGGTAAACCCAAACTTCTACTCGAGACACCGCAAAATGGTACGATATTTTATTTATTCAGGTATGGGTACTTACTTATGCAAATAATTACACACTTTTCAAATAATTAAACACTTTTCTAAGAAATCGTCTTTATACTTATAATTTGGATATGATTTGATCGTATCCTGGTGCTTTAGGCGCATGGCAAATAGGAAGCGGTGCTGTGGCGGTGAAGTGGAGGCGCGCCGTTTTTGTATAGAAATTTATTTAAATCAAGCTGCGCTGCGCAGACGAAAATTATTATGTACTTATGCGATGCGCCTTATGTGCTTACCTCTTGATAAAAATCTTTTACTGATCATCTTTACTACTAACTAACTAATAGACAATGTTAAAAAGTAATTATTATATTTCTAATTGCTTTGAAAAACCTAAAGATAGAGTAATGATAAATGAGCGAGTATAGATAGATCCCTATAAATATTTTGCGTAGAAAATTCACCGTTCACCGACTCAACGACCCATTATGTTACAACATGATCATTTTTCATACATATTTTATTAGACAAGAGATAAATCACAAAATAACCTACGCTTATTTTTATTTACAAATACTATAAACCATGTTTCATAAATAAAATAATTAGATAAATATTTTTAATTTGATTTGTTTGTTTAATCCCTAAGTAAAGAAATACCAAGCGGCCACGGTCAGCACAACCTTGCAGCCGAAAGGAAATCAAGACAATCAAGAAACTATTGTTGTGACACTCAATTCTTGCAAAATTCCCAATAATCACGTCTTTTGTGCATAAAAACCGGATAATTCGGTCAAGTTGCATTCATTACCGATATAATTTAGCTTCTAATTTAAACAGAACTCAACAAAAGCCTTTGAGATGGTAAAAATTTAGCTTTTCCGTCGTTTGTTAAGGATAATAAATAACCTCAGCAGGCAGGTTTACTGGCAGAACAATGAATTTACTTCATATCCTCTTCACCTACTTATTTCATAACAAACCCGTGATCTTGACAGTTTTTTTCCGAGCTGTGTACGCGCCGGCCCACTTTCGAATTACGAGTATATTTTGATCGCTAAAGCGCGGGACAGCGCGTCATACTAAATTCGTTAACGCACAAAGTGTGTAAGCTAACTGAGAACTTTATCAGACCCGTTACGAACGGTATTTTAAGGATATTTTTTCCGAGATTTCGCTGGTTATGTCTTATACTAAACAAAGTACAGGACTATTAGATACTGTAGGTACATGGCATGGTAAGGAAAAAAAGTTTTTTTTTTCATGTAGAGTCAAGACGTTTTGTGGAGATCCAATGTAGAGTTTGTAAATTTTACTATGTGCGTTTGAATATTCAAGAAAACAATATTTATTTTTTATTTTCAGAAAAAGTGTTATTCCTCTAACAGAAACTATTAGAGAGAGTATGATGGGCGTATTGCACCCAGCTCCATTTGTCATTTCACTAGCTGGTCCTAAAACACATGATTAAAATGAGCATTTTTTATTATGACGGTAAAAAAAAAACTCCAATGGATCCTGAGATATTGAGAGAGCTCTCATTTCATACAAATTGCTAGCAAGGGAAGGTCAGGTAAGAGTGGTTTTTTTCCCTCCGAACTGAGAATATTTTGTTTAGGCACAGAGAGCACAGTGGTCATCAGATAAAAAAAATTTTGGGTGTTTTTTTTCCTCCACTAATGAAACTATAACATGGTATAAAATTGAAGTTATTATCGTAAGCTGCACGAGAGTGCTTTGCTTAGGCAGCCTATACTTAATGAAAGAGGTGTGGCAGACGGCTTGGCTACCAGTTCTTACGACTCTACCGTATTAGGTAGCCGGTAGGTATACTTAATACATAGTACAGGTACTATGTGGAATCTTTCCATATTCAAGTTAAAAGCAGACGATTCTCCCATAAAACTGGTAATAAACTGTTCGAGAAATATGGTTTTAAAAAAAAGAAGTTATACAGATAAAAATATTTTTTGCATTCAGATTTCTCTTTTTCTGTAACACTGGTAAAATTTCAAATTGTATTATACAGGGTGTAAACTTGTAAGTAATCACTAGGTAATATTTCCCCTACCCGTGAAACTAAACCACTTCCACTGCCTACATAATTTCAGAGATTGCTGTCAAAAACGATTATGTCGATTCTGTCTCACACATTTCTAGTATTTCTTTATTTTAATTCTTATTTAATTTTACACTATTCCTTCTCCTACCATTTTAAGCTGGTAATAAAAAAAACTTGAATCTCGCAGATGGTCAATTTTTAAAGCCATTTATGACGGTTTTTATGAACAAACAGGTCTTAAGTATTTTTTTTATTCTAATAGCTTACTTTCGCAATTTGACCCTAAAACCTCATGTCTATATTTGATGCCATAGACCAGCCCATGGCGTCATAGCGACATAGTAGTTTTCTACAATAAACAAGCAAGTAAAAATGCAAAATATCCGGAAATTTGTATTACTGTTGTGTTTTATGGCTTGGCAACAACCGGAACAATTACCCCATTATTTGTTTGATAGTTAATAATTACCGATGCTGTAATCAACTAATCATAAAGGTCGTTGTTTCAATTAGCAATTGTCATTATTTATTATTAGTATGATTTGTGACGTCACAATACTATTACTATTATGTTTATTTCTGCTTTTATTTTGTAATGCACAACATAATTATGAAATGTTCCTTCTTTTAAATACTGGTGTATTTGTTTTGTGGTAACGTAAAAAATATTCGTGATATATTTTTTTAAATAATTTGTGCCGATCAACTTCCTTAGTCTAAATATAAACTTTAAAAGATCGTCCCTCGCCACGCTAAGTTAGAATAAAGTAAATTCTTGTAAAAAGATTATAATATTTTTTAGCATCGGTAAAAACATTTAGCTACTAAACACTTGTAAATTGTACTTACATTTTTAACAGCTAAATTGTCTGCCCAACAAAGATCCAAGATCCCCCATAGTTTAAGCTTTTTTTTCCTTCTAAACTAGGTAGGTAAAATCAGTTACCTAGGTACTTGCGACAAAATTATACCATTTACGAAAAGCTAAACGTACGTGACACATTAAGACGTGACCGGCAACGTCTGCGGTTCCGTTTCCGTCTGCCTTGATCAACTATTTTACATACTCGTTAACTTGCCTGCATACATCCTAATACTTTTTTCATCACACTGTTCAAAAAAGGTTAATTATCGTTAGGAGATAGCGGACGCAAAATAAATTTTTGTTCCCATGGGCATTTCTGTTCCTCCTCTCTGATTGGTCCACGTTCCACAGATTAGTTAGGTTAGAGTCGCTTGCTTCAAGGTTGAATGTTAAAAAAAGTATCTCTAACATTAGTTCTCTATGCCGATATATTTTTTTTGTTTGGCAATCGTAAGAAGTTGCTAGCCGTTTAGTAAAACTCATGTGCATTTTTCTTTTCACTTATATTTTCTTTCTATTTCTCGGTAACTTTCTTAGCTTTCGATAAGTGTTAGAGTCAAAAGATAATGACTTCAAGTATATCTTAAGTCTAAAGATATGTAGGGACTCGTACTTTTTCTCGTAGGTGTGATGAAAAATAGTGTGTGTCACTCGGGGCCAACCCCTCACGACTCTTTCCTAAGTCAAGGGCAGTACAGGTTAATGTCGGTCAGTCACCTTACAGTGTAAGGTACTTACACCGTTGGTATAATTTCAGGACCATATCCAATCGGTCGGTCGTGGAAATCGTTTCTGCATTATTTTTCAATCTCTTCTCGCACGATACATTCGTTAGTGTCAGTTTAAGATGTTAATGAAATTCATTATTGAAACTATATTCTAAATCTGGCCTGACACGAAAGCAGTAAAGTTATCTTTTCCATTGCATTGCCATTGCCACCACATAGTGATACATATCAGTCCCAACATTGGCATCATCCAAATAATTTGAAAAACTTAATTAATATCTATCAAAACAAATAAGCTTTCTTCCATGCTGGACTGGGAGTGATAGAAAAACATAGAATGTGCCAGCTGCATCTCCTCCCGGGCATGCTGTAAAAATCAGCTAAGGGATATATGAGGGTTTCAGTATTGTAATTTAGGCGATGGGCTGACAACCTGTCACTAAGTATAGCAATATACAGATCCATATGGAATAACCCTTAAAATTTGTCAGACGTGGCGGAACGACCTTTGTGTAGGTAGTTTACGCTCTGCCTACCCCATTAGGGATAAAGCCGTGATTATATGTATGTATGTATGTATGTATGTATGTACAAATAAGTAGGTATAGACTCGCATTTAAAAGAATTGCGTCAGGATTTTAGCTGTAATCTAGGAGGTAACCTGTTTAGTTCATAGATACCTACGAGTTATGTACATAATTAGTATTCGTTGCATGCGTATCAATGGAAAAGCACTGACAGCAAGCAAGTGCATTCACTCCGGCTTATCAGTGCACTATTCTATTATTTACAAGGTATAATTTCGTTTCAAACAATACTTTAAACTTTTTGTTTTTAGTGTCTTAATTATCCTTTTCTTTATATGTTTTGGTCGTAACTAAATGGCCATGAGATTTGCCACGCTTTCTGTTTGAGTTATTTTTGTGACATTATAGTTCTATAACGGGTTCTATAAAGGCTATATTAATTCTGTGATAAAGGGACAAGCGTACAGCAGACTGGTTGCATAGTCAACGAAACTGAACAACTTTCACCAGGAAATTCTTTTAGAAAATGAAAAAAATATTAGTATATTTTTCCATACAAAATGACCACCTTGTTCTGACAATTTGTATGATAAAGCCAAATTATTTATTTCATTTCCTGATAGAATTCCCTGGGAATAGTTGTTCAGTTTCGTTGAATGAACCTTATCAGTTTGCGGTATGCTGTTCCTTTCACCCCGCCCGCAGTGAAAACCTATGATACCTAGGTTTTCTGTTGTTAATAGTTATTATTATTAAGCATATTGTTATTCTGTCTGTTGGTATTTCTTGATAAATAAAAATAGTAATTTTCTAGGAACTTCAAAAATAATTTAAATTTTTCGTTCAAATAAGAAACTCTAACAAAAAGAATGTTGCCTAATAATTTATTGTTACTTAACACTGATACGATAATTTTCAGATGTGGCGTGTTGTTCTCAGAAATCTTCATAAAATATTGAAAATCTACCAAATATCAACAAAAGCAAATAAAATGTAAATCACTTTAACATGACACAAAGAGATGCTTGAGCTACGCGTGTCCTTAAAAGAATAATGTACATACATAATTATGTATTTCGGAAGATCAAAATATTCGCTCCTTCAACTGAATACAATCTCTTCCAGTTACAGGACAGTACAACGTATTAGTGAGTCAAGTTGATCGGCACAAATTATTTAAAAAAATATATCACGAATATTTTTTACGTTACCACAAAACAAATACACCAGTATTTAAAAGAAGGAACATTTCATAATTATGTTGTGCATTACAAAATAAAAGCAGAAATAAACATAATAGTAATAGTATTGTGACGTCACAAATCATACTAATAATAAATAATGACAATTGCTAATTGAAACAACGACCTTTATGATTAGTTGATTACAGCATCGGTAATTATTAACTATCAAACAAATAATGGGGTAATTGTTCCGGTTGTTGCCAAGCCATAAAACACAACAGCTAATACAAATTTCCGGATATTTTGCATTTTTACTTGCTTGTTTATTGTAGAAAACTACTATGTCGCTATGACGCCATGGGCTGGTCTATGGCATCAAATATAGACATGAGGTTTTAGGGTCAAATTGCGAAAGTAAGCTATTAGAATAAAAAAAATACTTAAGACCTGTTTGTTCATAAAAACCGTCATAAATGGCTTTAAAAATTGACCATCTGCGAGATTCAAGTTTTTTTTATTACCAGCTTAAAATGGTAGGAGAAGGAATAGTGTAAAATTAAATAAGAATTAAAATAAAGAAATACTAGAAATGTGTGAGACAGAATCGACATAATCGTTTTTGACAGCAATCTCTGAAATTATGTAGGCAGTGGAAGTGGTTTAGTTTCACGGGTAGGGGAAATATTACCTAGTGATTACTTACAAGTTTACACCCTGTATAATACAATTTGAAATTTTACCAGTGTTACAGAAAAAGAGAAATCTGAATGCAAAAAATATTTTTATCTGTATAACTTCTTTTTTTTAAAACATATTTCTCGAACAGTTTATTACCAGTTTTATGGGAGAATCGTCTGCTTTTAACTTGAATATGGAAAGATTCCACATAGTACCTGTACTATGTATTAAGTATACCTACCGGCTACCTAATACGGTAGAGTCGTAAGAACTGGTAGCCAAGCCGTCTGCCACACCTCTTTCATTAAGTATAGGCTGCCTAAGCAAAGCACTCTCGTGCAGCTTACGATAATAACTTCAATTTTATACCATGTTATAGTTTCATTAGTGGAGGAAAAAAAACACCCAAAATTTTTTTTATCTGATGACCACTGTGCTCTCTGTGCCTAAACAAAATATTCTCAGTTCGGAGGGAAAAAAACCACTCTTACCTGACCTTCCCTTGCTAGCAATTTGTATGAAATGAGAGCTCTCTCAATATCTCAGGATCCATTGGAGTTTTTTTTTTACCGTCATAATAAAAAATGCTCATTTTAATCATGTGTTTTAGGACCAGCTAGTGAAATGACAAATGGAGCTGGGTGCAATACGCCCATCATACT
>JARACY010006549.1:0-16393 GCA_029255725.1 Scrobipalpa atriplicella
GTCGACCGAGTGACTGCCATGGGTAATCCATCCACACCCAGACCCAGAAACAGACATTTAAATTCATCATTCTAGTTTACATACATCAAAGCCAACCGTATAACATTGTACAACCAAGTAATTGATATCCATACAAGCGGAATGCTATCAATAACAAGATGCCAGTTCAAGACATATTGCTACGTCACTATAATAAGCGTATCATAGTCGCGTTATAGAACCATTATATTACGTTGTATCACTTATATGACCATTATACGACCAGCAGTGGCAGAGTGATTAATGGATATGGGAGAATAGTTATCTTGCTGAAATGAAATGAGGAATTAATGTTGCTGAGAATGTTTGACGGCCCGCGCAGCCTAGTTGGCAGTGTATCTGCCTGCAACGCAGAGGGTCCCGGGTTCGATTCCCGGCTGGGGCAGACTTTGAATGATGAATTTAAATGTCTGTTTCTGGGTCTGGGTGTGGATGGATTACCCATGGCAGTCACTCGGTCGACAAACATTCTACGTATTAAGAGCAGTGTTTAGCTGCACCTTTCCATTACAAAAGGCGATAACGGTTCCTACCCCATAAACATAGTCCGATTCCTATGATTTTGGAAATGATGTAGATATATTTAAAAACTAAGTTTGTACAGTCAGCAATATATTTTTGTATATTTGTTGCAATAAATCAATTGTGCAAACATACGAAATTTCATGGAAATCCATAAATAATTTCCTGAAATAATCTCATCCGTTTCGAGCAGGCCTGCAAAGATATCTCCTTTGCTGACTATACATTTTTTTTTTAGAAATATTTAAGAAATGACCTCCATTAAAGTTTGTATGTAATTTAAAAATGGGCATATCTTTTTATAGCTGTAATATTTCTAAAAAAATAAAAACGTACAAACCCAGTTTTTAGTATATCTACATCATTTCTAAAAATTATAGGAATCGGACTACGTTTACGGGGTGGGAACCGTTATCGCCTTTTGTATGGAGAGGTGCAGGTTGACACTCCTCTTAATGTAAAAAGAAGAAGAAGAAGATGTACCATATTAACGGCTGTGCAAGACTCAAATGGGGACCTTCATTTATGTCGCGCCGCGTCGCTTCCCGGCGTGAACTGAAAAATACTAAATAATACAACAAAACTAGTTAAAACTAACCTAACGCAACTCTTTGAAAGTCAAATAGTGACTTACTTACGAGACGTCGTCAAAATGGCGTCCTTTCCGGAACCGCGAAATGGCGGCGCATTAGCACTAATAGCGGCAAAGAGACGTGCATTACCGCGCAAACGAACGCTGTGTGCGAGGGACTTGGCAAAAATGTGCTCGTAACATGGATGAAGAAAACTAGAGGAATGTCATACTTATGTTTTTTTATTAAGAAAAGAAATATTACAGCAGCTACTGCTGCCGATTCTCGTGACATCATACTCATTCTAATTCTTAGGTAGCGCTGTCACTTTCTTAACTTTGACGTAAGAACAGGATAGCAAATAAACACATAACTTTGACATTCCTAATCTAAGGATGCGTATTTGACGTAAAATAAGAGAACATGCTCTATGTTCAGTTCTTAATTAAAGCATCTTACGTCAAATTAGGAATGTCTAAGTGATGTGTTTATTCGCTATCCTGTTCTTATGTCAAAGTTAAGAAAGTGACAGCACTACATTCTATTAGATAGGATAGGAAAAATTATGCCAGCTGTTTCTCCTTCCGGTCCATAGAATACAGGAAAAAAGTTCCGGGTATGCTGTAAAAACCAGCAAAGAGATTAACAACAGTTACCCTCGGTAAAGACATGAAAGTAACAATTAAGCTTGGTTTTTTTAAAGGCTCCTTTTACGTTACTAAAACCCCCTTTAAGTTATGGCACGCAATAAAATTAACACCCTGTATGTTTCTTAGATTGGGAGATCTAGTACTAGATCTCTAGTTTTATTCGTCCATGATCTAATGTTGAATATGAGTCACATAGGAGAGGAGTTGCATAATGTGAAAACATAATCTTTTCGCTACAAGATGCAGTGCCAACCCATCATGTACTAACATACAACATTAGCATTGGCAAACTATCTGAATACGAAATTTAACAACGTGTTACCCGTGTGGTGCCGGGTTAGAATAGCATCACCCCATAACTTCCTGTGGGTGTCGTAAAAGGCGACTAAGGGATAAATCCAGGGAATGGGCAGCAGCGTTCCCTGTGAATAGAAAACTTCTACTGCGCTAACCAACCTGCCTGCCAAGCGTGGTGTGTATGGCATATTGCCCCAATTTTGGGGAGGCCCATGTCCAGCAGTGAACTGTTTGTTTGTAGTGTAGCATCTTGGATCACTTTTGCCCATTGTATAATAACCATAGCTCTGTACCTGCAATATTTTTTTCTCCCATTTGCTAGGGAATAGCTTCATTATTTAAAAATAGAAGCAGTACATTCACTCTTTTCGATCCTCAAGTTCGTAGCGGCCAGCAATTTCTCCAAACGACATTAATGACCATTAACGACCTCTGCATGAGGTCTTTAAAGTACACACTAGTATGGATTAGGTGTTTTTAAGTTCACGTTATAAATTTTTTAAAGGCTGAATGCGCAAATAAAAAAAAACAGAATGAATGAATGAATGGAATGTGCGCATGTCATAGGCGCCATTCTAATTTTGAATTTTACAATATTATGTAAGAATTGCAAGTTTAATGTTTATTTTTAAGTTTATTTATATTGTTTCTTCGCAAATAAGAGAAAAGTACTGTACTAATCTCAGCCAAAATAGCAATGTATGGTCTCGTTTACATTGGAAGGCCTCGACTGCGTCTCGGCCTTCCAAATTTACTCGACCATACATTGCTTTATTTTTGGCTTCTAAAGTAATGTACTATTTTGTTAGAGCAATCAAATGAAAACTTGAGTTATTTACCAACTCCCACCATTCGTATGCAGAAAATTCAATTGGGGACGTTGAGGAAGTTTTCATTTGGAAGTAATATTTCTATTTGAATATTCTATTATCCTTCTATCTAGCTTGTCTAGCTACTCGCGACCCGGAGGTCCCTTGGGGGTCGTTTGTACGGGGATTGTTGAAAATAAACTTATAACGCTGCGAGAAGCTAAGATTAGATTTTACATAAAGTAGTTCTGAAAAATTGCTGTGCGCTAACTAACTAGTAGAAAGGTAAATTAACTATATAAGCAAGTTTTTAAATGTTATACTAGGGGCTGTTATGCGATTGTTTGTTGGTAACCGTTTGAAAAATAATTTTTTGCTCAAATTTGGCATAGATTTTACGCTCTGCCTACACCGTAAGGGATGAAGGTGTGTGTGTATGTAAGTATTTATGTATTCACTATCATATTACATACTTCTCTCTCATAGTTTCTATGATTTGTGGTTTTTACAATCAGACTTTGATGTAGAGGTCTCCTACGCGTCTGCTACGGCGTAGTAAAATGCTACGGGAAATACGCTTTTCGTAGAACTCGTGCCAACTCCAAGATAATAACAATAAAAATATAGTTCTTTCGAAGCTCTTTGGGTAGTTACAATATCGGTTTTATTTAATTTATTTATTGGTTATTGTACCTTACTTTTAATAGAAG
Source organism: Scrobipalpa atriplicella (assembly GCA_029255725.1). Taxonomy (NCBI): domain Eukaryota; kingdom Metazoa; phylum Arthropoda; class Insecta; order Lepidoptera; family Gelechiidae; genus Scrobipalpa; species Scrobipalpa atriplicella. The sequence continues at coordinate 3,600 of JARACY010006549.1, forward strand.
GAATTATTATATCTGCAAAAAATAAAAACTTCCATCTGACCTACAGAAGACTTCTAATGAAATTTAAATGAGATGAGATTTTCTTTACATTCTTGCTTTATTTTATTTAAAAGAACAATAAAAATATTTAGACCTTTAAAGCGCATCACATTTTACAAATGACGCAAAAAACACCCTAAACAGCATTTGGGGCGTAATTTTTAACTTACGCAAAGTGAGATAATATTTCAACCCGACAGCCATAATGAGTGCAACAGGTGGAGTCAACTGGCTCCAATTTTTCACAATGAATTCTAAACGAAATTATCTAACATTTGCGTAAAAAAAATAAAAAAATATTACGAGCATTTGTGAGCATTTTCACTGAGATCATAAACCCTAGATGAAAAATAGGTTAATGCTGCGCACTATCACGCCTGTATCCCTAATGGGGTAGGCGGAGCGTCAACGACCCAAACGAGAAGGTCGTTATATCACGTCTGACAAGTTTTGAGGGTTGTTTAAAATAGATCTGTATAGAGACAGGTTGTCAGCCCATCGCCTAAATTACAATATACTGAAACTCTCGAATCCTTTAGCTGGTTTTATAACATGCCCGGAACGAGATTCAGCTGGTACATTCTATTTTTTTCAATCGCTCCCAGTCTAGCATGGAAGTTGCTTTAACCAAGTAGCTACGATATTTCCATCGACACGTAGTAACACAAATAGTGGGTGTCTTTAAAACCAACGTGTCGACACAATCTAGTTGAGTGCATGGATGCATCGGATGCATTTATGCATCAGGCGCTAACGTGGAAGGTATTGCACCTGACAGCTCGCTTTCAAGATGGCTGCTCGACAACTTGGATAAAAGTTCATCGCGTACGCAGAGAAAAGCAAAATATATTTATCTACACTCATGTCGTAAATCCTTCATTTACTTATCAGAAACGCTAAGCAAATGATATACCTTTCGATGCAGCCGTGACTAAGGAACCATACGAATTTCATTTCGTTATCGCAAAGCTGTAACAAAATGAAGTTTTTTTTTTAATTTTTACGCAGATGCTTGCTATTTGAGCAAACTAGAAAAGAAGAAATAATGATTACTTTATTTTTTCTTTAATTTAAATTTGTTAAATGAGTGTAGATAAACTATTGTATGAAACTGTACATAATTAGTATTTAACACTCGTGTATACTTTTATGAAACTCGCTGCGCTCGTTTCATAAACCACACTCGTGTTAAATATCCCTCATTATGCAACAGTTACATAAATAGCTATTACCTATGCGTGTAAGTTTTTTCTGTATTCATATTTTTAAGTACTATGGCTCGTATTTATAAAGCGATCTCAAGTTAGAGAGATATTAAGTGTGGATTTGACAGGCCGTTTTGTACTAAAATGACATTTCTGACACAAACTCGCTGTCACTCTTGAGAGCTGATTATAAATACGGGCTTATATTTCTTAAATCTACGGAAATCAAAACACCAACGCGGGCACAATTTTGAAGCTGCAATTTTGGAATATCGTTCCAACACTCTGAGCTCTCACATCACACTACCGTAGGTCAGCTGGAATAGATTTTTTTAGAGATAAGCTGTACCTGTTGTGCTATTGTTTTTTGTTTGTGTCCTTTGTATGTACTCAGCTAGTTATACTCAGCAAGTTAGGCTGTTTTTATTTCTCAAGTTGTCAGTTGACGTCGCGCACAGCACAACAAGGGCTTGTCCAATTTCAATGTAAGGCAACTAAACTTCTGTAAAATCTTAACAAAAAGGTACCCAAATTATAGTTGTATTGTCGCAAAAAAAAATTATTGGGCGCTTTTCCACTAGACGGCACGTCAACGGCAACGGTGACGGCACGGCGACGATCACGTGACAATATCTATGGGAATCGATGACATACCGTGACGGTGCCGTGCCGGCAAGTGGAAAAGCGTGTCATATAATTTCATTGATTTTCATACATTATCTCACCTACGATATCGTTGACGGTACCGTGCCGTCGCCGTTACCGTTGACGTGCCGTCTAGTTGAAAAGCGCCCATTGGCTTTTCAAATATTATTTTAAGTCCAGAGGTGTAGGTTTTTTATCGCTTCAAGTCAAGAATGAAACTTTTCCATATTCCATTTTCTGGACTGAAATAAAGCAGAAGTTATTTTAAATTGGAATTTCCACAGTGCGACCTGGCAGGTTAAACTTGCACGTCACCTTCTGCTCACGTATGCAGTCGAGAGCGGCAATTTTGCTGGACATGGACTTTGAGCTGTCCTTTTTCGAACCACCAACTTAGAAAAAAGTCTGTTTATTTTACTAGCTATAATCGACAGGTTATTGTTTTTTTGGTTGCATTGCATTTCTCACACGTGGTAAAAGTGTAATATTTCATAGTCCACCGAATAAGCTGCCCATAAGGGGGTATAGAATGCGTGGTTAGTTTTATAACAACTGCAAAAAAAAATATTCAGATCTTCGCAAGTACTCTATATAAAATAAGAATTTTATTAAGTGCGAGACAGAACAAGAAACAAGTATTTTCTTTGTTGTGCTAAAATTAAAAGTTCTGTGAAATAAACTCCTTGAAAAAAGCGCTATTGTTGGCCCTTGAAGGTTTTAAAAATGGTAGCTTTTGAATATCAGTATTATTTTTATTTACGGTATAAATAGTCTGTATTAAAAAATACAATAGAAACCAAGTAGTATACCACAACCTACGATGTATAGGTTATTTCATTTAATTTTCCTGTTTATCAGCTGAAACTTATTTTAGGTACTTACCTCTAGAAAAATGTCATCTTCATTTATTTTTTAATTTTTTTTTATATTGAAAGGAAAACCAACAGCTAATATAACATAATACTTAAAATCTAATAGAAATTGACAGCCAATTACAGGTTTTCACTGATGCATGTTAGAATACTTTATATAAAAAACGCACACAGAAACACACACATTAAAAAAACAGAATCAGTACTCAAAAGTACCTAAATAACTTAACAAATCAAATCCTATTTAACATAATAAAAAATTAATATATTTTTTTTTAATCATCGAATTTAAAGAAAAATACAGTACTTAAAATTTAACCTATCACTAATAAAAAAATTGTGAATAATATTATTTACTGGACTGTTCACCATCACCATTAAAGAATATTCCGCTAAGTAAACTAAAAAAAGTAAATTTAAATAGTATTTATTTTATTGTTTTTCTTTATACTCATAATTATAACTATAAATTGAGACAGAGCCGATGATGCAGCAAACTCACTCAAAATTACTAAGTAAGTAATGAAGATGGGCATACACTATTATTTATGTATAGTAGGTATGAATCTAAAAAAATAATATTAATTATTCGGGTCAATTCAAACCGGTAAGCGACGCGATGCAAATGCAACGCGGGCGCACTTTAAAAGAACGTGATACAATGATGATAGGTACAGTAAACAACTTTATTATGCAAAAAGATGGCGAGAAGCACCTTAAAGCAGCATCGCTATTCATCGTGCCGCGTCTATTCTTGGTGTGAACTGATGCTATAAATACTGTCCTTTAAAAACCTTCATCTTCCTAGCCTTTTTCCCGTATCTCTTGGGGTCGGCTACCTAATCTAGGTGATTGAACGAGGGTACTGGTTTTTACACAGAGCGACTGCCATCTGACCTCCACAACCCAGAAGGGAAACCAGACCCAATCCTAGATTAGGTTACACACAACCTTTCAATTTCTTCGTATGGTTTCCTCACGATGTTTTCCATCACCGTAAAAGCGCCGAATAAACGTACATATGAAATTCGAAATCCGAAAAACACATTGGTACGTGGTGGGATACAGAAGGCCGCGGCCCTATCCACTACACCATCCGGGATTTTATTTATAAACCGTATATTTTAAAAATGTAACAGTTTGCTAAGGCAAATGAAGCCGGGTCGGCATACAACCCTTTCCGCCTGTCTCCGCCTATTACACTGAGTAATTAATGTGCTCAGAATCTGTCACCCGACCCCTTAAAGATGTATGGAGCTGCATACGTTTAGGGATGGGATGAGTTGGATTCTTTCTTTTCTGTCGTGTGGGTTTCGAGTCGATCGACCTGATGAACCCTGGTGTCAGAGTCTTTAGACCGCCTAATAGCACAGCTAATAGGCCTCTGATAAGGTCTGTGTAACGACCACTATCAAAGACAGCGACCGGGACCGACGGCTTAACGTGCCCTCCGAAGCACGGAATCCTTTTTCTTTTCGGACAATCAGGTGATTTAGCTTGCAAAGTCCTAACCAAACTGCGAACAATCTCACAAAGTGATAAATTGACAAAACCCCCTGGGAATCGAACCCGCAGGACCTCCGGATCGAGAGCCCATGGCTCAGACCACTAGACCGCGGAGGCTGTTAAGTTGGATTGATCAATGGTAATTTTGTATAGGAAAGTATTTTTTTTTCCATTTCCTGAAATGATTTTCTAGTGAAAGTTGTTCAGTTTCGTCAACTGAGCAACCCCTATCAGTGTCTAGTACGCTGTCCCTTCCACCCTGTATAGCATACGAAAGGGATGGATTTTATGTAAGTAACGGAAGTAACGTAAGGCTATGCGACACGCATAGCCTAAGGGCGTTTTGTGCACTCATTCATATTTTAGGCTCGTATTTATAAAGCGATCTCAAGATTGAGAGCAATATTAAGTATGGATTTGACAGATCATTTTGTACTGTAATGACATTTCTGATACGGACTCAAACTCGCTGTCACTCTTGAGAGCTGGTTATAAATACGAGCCTTAGATTCGTATTAGTATCCAATTCGTATAAGGAAAAAGTCAACGAAACTGAACAACTTACGGCAGGATTTTTTCGGGAAATGAAAAATAAAATTTAAACTCCGATGTACCTAAGCAAATTTAATGTAGGTACATAAAATTGAAAAGGGTCAGAAGATTGTCAGCTCTAAGTATAATTTGGGAAAAGAAAGGGTAGGTTTGATAACTTACGCAAAATTCATCCATGTTAAGAAGAAAACTGTAATATTGTCAGAAATATAATATCGATAAATATCAGCACATCACTAATCTAGTTAACAGGCTCGGTTAATGAAAATGTTACGAGTCTTCGTAAGATTAATTTAGCTATAAAGTAAATTAGGAACATATAAAATTTTAACAATCTGACATTATGTGTATGTATGTGTATATTCTTTATTACATTTATGTAGTCTAGGTTCAGTTATGTGGTCAGTTCACACCAGGCAGCGATGCGATACGACGCAGCGCGAAGCTGTTTCAAGATGCATCTCCTCGTAGTTTGAATCACGAAGTGACAGGCTTCATCCACCGTGTATGGCGCGATACCGCGAGGAATTTTCGAGTTTTGTCAATGTAAAGTCCGTCTTTCTGCAAAGTTAATACAATTCTATATTCTTTTACGCTCTTGAAAAGTGCGCACCGCGTCGCGTGACTCACCGGTGTAAACTGAGCCTATGTTAGTTTTTTTAATTTTATTTTTTTCGTCATCATCATCATTTTAAGAGCTTTGCTCTTGTCGGTGGAGTAATCGCCAGCATTCCCTGGATTCAGCCTTCTCTTTAACTTCTTTATACGACATGACCTCTATCTTTTCTTTGATTTGGTCCATATAGGATCTTCTAGGTCGACCTCTTCCTCTTCTCCCTTCAATCTTTCCTTCTAATATAGTTTTTAGTAGTAAGTCGTGTCTTAATAAGACACGTATCTCTCTTCTATTCTCAATTATCTTTTATACAAATTTATTTCATTCATAGCAATATTAGCAACCACCACCAGCCACTTAATCCTTTCTTTTTATTCTGTTCTTCTTTTTCTTGTTTTTTCTTTAATTCTTGTTTTTCCTTTAATTCTTGTTTTTCACTTTTACTCTGTCTCAAAATCATTTTTTCAGTTGCCTTTTCTTTTTCTTCTGGTAACATCAGGATTGGTTTTGGTTTTAATAATTCACTTTCTTTGTTTTGCCTTAAAGACGTCGCATTAGTATGTATTTGGATTATTGTAGCATTTTCATCTGTGTATGGATCACCAACATTTTTAATTATAAAATAATCGTCATCCATAATAATGATGGCGTCGTTGCTATTATTTTCTAAAAATTGTTTGTTTTCTTCGCATTCATCGCATTCGTCAGTTTCGTCGTCATCGTCAGTTTCGTCAAAAGTCGATGTCGATTGGGTATAAACATTTGTAATTATAAATGCTGCCAGTAAAATTGGGTGGATTTCATTTTTCATAGCGAGTATAAGCGATAGTATAGTATTAAACGCTATTGAAAACATTATTACATTAAATACTAAATACAAGTAAATTTTGAAATTCACATTGTTATCATCCACTTTCAATATCTTGACTACCAATGTTTTCTTAACTATTTCTAGTGTTATTATTAGATTACATTATGGCTTTTAATAATGTGTTTGCACCAGCCTTAAATTTATTTTTTATAACTGCCTAACTGAAAGTAACACTTGAGACACTTCATACAGCCTTCTCCTACTATTTCTATCATTAATCTGCCACTTATTGTTGATTTGATTGAAACAATTTGTTATTACTTTGAGAATAATAGACACGGAGCAGATAATATTGATAATCATGTGTTGATAAACAATTTCCATGAGAAAACAAACATTATGACAAACTACTTAGGATTTTATTGCAAAATGACGAGAAAGTGTTCTTCATAAATAAGAAAAACAAACAACTAGGTACTCACTACCACTTGTACGTTTAAGTAATACGAATAATTTTTAAGTTTTAAGGAATTTATTCGGAAATGAACTCAAAACATTGAATAGAGTTTATTCTGAAGTAAAAAATTTATAAGTTTGTTAATTATTATGTCGGTTACAGGAATAAAATTAACCACCACCATGACCATCCTGAACGTACTACATCCCTTTCATCTTCTTCGCTTTCGCCATTATCTTTTTCACCAAAATCCTCACCATTCTCAATATTATTGTCACTATCTTCAGATCTTTTTCTTCCTCTTCTTAAATCATTGTCATCAGCTTTAAAATACGCAGTAGGTGTGTCAATTAAAATATCGCTATTCTGTTCACGGTTTTGAGCTGAATTCGTGTGTGTAATAATTTCATTTCCAAACTGTTGGTTGACAATATTTTTTGATTGTGTATCAACATCTGCTGAATTATCTATATCTAAATCCAATACACGAAAGCTATCTGCTGAATTAAATGCTACAATTATAATGATAATAATTTTTAAACTTAACTTCATATTTTTCTGTTCACTGTTTACGAAAAATCCAAATCAATTACCAAAATTCATAAAGTTAATTAAAGGTACATACCTACTCATAAGTAAGTACCTAATAGCTAATTAATTATCCAAACTAATGTTACTATCAATGTGTCAGTATATTTGTTTGTTGAATATTTTTCCTTCCCCTGTGTGACGTCAAATTAGATAGGCATATTACCCCATCTGTTCACTAGTCCACTATGGGATAAATTCAGGAAATAGATATTTGGAAAATGGGGGAAAGCGAATATGTTTTAGTGACTGAAATGATACAGTGGCTGATTTACAAGATAAATTAGTTTACCTGATAAAAGGCAAGATTTTAAATTATTGCTTCGTTTATAAAAGACTTGAAAAAAAAAATTACAATCAAATGTCTCTTTGGTTCATCCGATGATTAAAAAAATATTTTACTACCATAATACGCTACCACTATGCCACATTTTCCACTTTTCATACAAAAAATTTGATTAGTATATTGTGTCGTATGAATATGTAAATAGGTAAAGATTGAAGAAATTTTGCAAATAGATAGTATTTTTGTCTGAAACGTTGCAGACATACAGCTAGTATTGCAAAAACTCATTAAATGTAGCAATATTTACTGCCATATGAATAGTAATGAATTTGGTAGTAATCATATAGCTTGTGTACTCCACAGTGTGAGGAGTATCGATGTTGTTTTATGTTTTGGTACTGTTCATCATGGGAGTTTAAATATCTATTCTCTGAAATATTATTTCGCAATTTCAAAACAGCACTATTTGAGTCTTGAGGTTCGGGGTATGATGTCAAGCTGTCTGCTTTTGGATCACTTTTATTAGTAGCAAGCATAGACAAAGTTGTTGTAGTCCCTATATGTACCTCGCTGGTACAAAGGGCCCTGCAGAGTTTCCTCCATTCTTCCCTGTACTGCGCCGTGATTTTTGCTTCGTTCCAGGTTATTCCAGCCGCCTTGAGCTCGCCTTCTACAATTCGCCTCTAGGTCTTCACAGGTCTGCCTCGGTGCCTCCTGCCGACTGGTAAACAAATTTACGTTGTGTTAAATAAGGAGTATCAACCACCACCAATTAGATCTCTTCCTCCGTATCAATTCTTGGTTTAGCGACTTATTAACATTGTTTATTATTTGTAGAGTTTCAGTTTTTCTCGTCACTTTTTCTTCGTTCATTGGTTTTTCCAATGTTTTTTCCATACTAAGGTCTTTAATATTGTTTTGATAAAATATGTCATAGGATGTTTTTGTTGTCACAGTTTCTACTTTATCTGAATTAGTATTAATAGTTTTTACTTTTACTGAGTCAGCATTTTTAGTTGGTACTTCTCCTGATTTGACATTAGAGCAAATGAAATCTGGCATCATAATCAGTATTACCGTCAACTTCACGTATACAGCCAAAATCATTGTGAAATTGAAATAAAATTTTCTTTGATGTATTTCCTTCCTCTGAACGGTTGTTTTTGTAAGGTGGTTAGAGACGATTGAAAATCAAAAAGCATTCATTCTAAAATTTATAATGAAAAAATAATTCTTGGTCCAATGTATTTGATGTATGCGATAATGGGATAATATCATTTATATTCTCTTTTCAATCGCGGTACATATTTTAACACAGCACATATACTGATTTTTTACCACGAACTTTTTAAAGCAAATTCTCACTTTTCTATCAAATAAAAAAATAATTACGTATTTATGACTAACTTCTTGGATCATAGTTTATCATCTGAGAGGATAAAAAAACAGAAATGTCAGGTAAACTGTTTTTGTAATCTATATTTTATTCATAAATAGCTGACTGAAGAGGTCATAACTTGTTGATATTTATTTCTATGCTAGGGAACTGCAAAGAATTTATCTATAACATTTCTACGTATTGTCATTTACATGACGGACGTTACGCAATTTATCATTGTTGTACTACATACATACATACATAATAATCACGCCTTTATCCCTCATGGGGTAGGCAGAGCGTAAACGACCGTGATTTTTCAAGTTGCGCAGTGTAAATGAAAAAGGGTCAATCTTTGACATGAATAAAATATTTACAACATCTTATCAAAACCAGAAAAAAAACAATTCGTCATTATTTATAGGCCCGTATTTATAATCAGCTCTCAAGAGTGACAGCGAGTTTGAGTTCATATCAGAAATGTAATTTCAGTACAAAACGACCTGTCAAATCCATACTTAATATTGCTCTCAATCTTGAGATCGCTTTATAAATACGAGCCTAAGAATTAGAATTAGTAACTGGACGGCGTGAATCGAGGCCATTGTATCGGGACACTCAATCGCTGTTTTGGACATCATAATATATTTCCACTGACGAAATTATCAAATCAGTCGTGGAAGCACCCTGAAAATACTACGATACCATTACCCGGTACAGAATTCCCATTTTCTATTTAAACTGTTATCGAAAATCTCCAACTTGCAATGCAAACTACTAGACGTTACCAGCAGGACGTATCGGAATCGCCATCTTAAGCCAGATAGCAGACTCAATTCTACACATTACTTACAAAATGTTAATTTGTTCAAAATTTCCCAACTTGCAATGCAAACTACTAAACGTTACCAGCAGGACGTATCGGAATCGCCATCTTAAGCCAGATAGCAGACTCAATTCTACACATTACTTACTAAATCGACACGCCCAAGGAACAACAACGTAACTTGAGTTACGACAAAAATGAGTTAAGTTCATATCCTTCTTTATCATATTTTTCTCTACATTTGTGTCCAACAAACGTATCTCTAAGTGCAATAGAACCGAAGTTAGCGAGAAAAACTGAAACTCTACAAATAATAAACAATGTTAATAAGTCGCTAAACCAAGAATTGATACGGAGGAAGAGATCTAATTGGTGGTGGTTGATACTCCTTATTTAACACAACGTAAATTTGTTTACCAGTCGGCAGGAGGCACCGAGGCAGACCTGTGAAGACCTAGAGGCGAATTGTAGAAGGCGAGCTCAAGGCGGCTGGAATAACCTGGAACGAAGCAAAAATCACGGCGCAGTACAGGGAAGAATGGAGGAAACTCTGCAGGGCCCTTTGTACCAGCGAGGTACATATAGGGACTACAACAACTTTGTCTATGCTTGCTACTAATAAAAGTGATCCAAAAGCAGACAGCTTGACATCATACCCCGAACCTCAAGACTCAAATAGTGCTGTTTTGAAATTGCGAAATAATATTTCAGAGAATAGATATTTAAACTCCCATGATGAACAGTACCAAAACATAAAACAACATCGATACTCCTCACACTGTGGAGTACACAAGCTATATGATTACTACCAAATTCATTACTATTCATATGGCAGTAAATATTGCTACATTTAATGAGTTTTTGCAATACTAGCTGTATGTCTGCAACGTTTCAGACAAAAAATACTATCTATTTGCAAAATTTCTTCAATCTTTACCTATTTACATATTCATACGACACAATATACTAATCAAATTTTTTGTATGAAAAGTGGAAAATGTGGCATAGTGGTAGCGTATTATGGTAGTAAAATATTTTTTTAATCATCGGATGAACCAAAGAGACATTTGATTGTAATTTTTTTTTTCAAGTCTTTTATAAACGAAGCAATAATTTAAAATCTTGCCTTTTATCAGGTAAACTAATTTATCTTGTAAATCAGCCACTGTATCATTTCAGTCACTAAAACATATTCGCTTTCCCCCATTTTCCAAATATCTATTTCCTGAATTTATCCCATAGTGGACTAGTGAACAGATGGGGTAATATGCCTATCTAATTTGACGTCACACAGGGGAAGGAAAAATATTCAACAAACAAATATACTGACACATTGATAGTAACATTAGTTTGGATAATTAATTAGCTATTAGGTACTTACTTATGAGTAGGTATGTACCTTTAATTAACTTTATGAATTTTGGTAATTGATTTGGATTTTTCGTAAACAGTGAACAGAAAAATATGAAGTTAAGTTTAAAAATTATTATCATTATAATTGTAGCATTTAATTCAGCAGATAGCTTTCGTGTATTGGATTTAGATATAGATAATTCAGCAGATGTTGATACACAATCAAAAAATATTGTCAACCAACAGTTTGGAAATGAAATTATTACACACACGAATTCAGCTCAAAACCGTGAACAGAATAGCGATATTTTAATTGACACACCTACTGCGTATTTTAAAGCTGATGACAATGATTTAAGAAGAGGAAGAAAAAGATCTGAAGATAGTGACAATAATATTGAGAATGGTGAGGATTTTGGTGAAAAAGATAATGGCGAAAGCGAAGAAGATGAAAGGGATGTAGTACGTTCAGGATGGTCATGGTGGTGGTTAATTTTATTCCTGTAACCGACATAATAATTAACAAACTTATAAATTTTTTACTTCAGAATAAACTCTATTCAATGTTTGAGTTCATTTCCGAATAAATTCCTTAAAACTTAAAAATTATTCGTATTACTTAAACGTACAAGTGGTAGTGAGTACCTAGTTGTTTGTTTTTCTTATTTATGAAGAACACTTTCTCGTCATTTTGCAATAAAATCCTAAGTAGTTTGTCATAATGTTTGTTTTCTCATGGAAATTGTTTATCAACACATGATTATCAATATTATCTGCTCCGTGTCTATTATTCTCAAAGTAATAACAAATTGTTTCAATCAAATCAACAATAAGTGGCAGATTAATGATAGAAATAGTAGGAGAAGGCTGTATGAAGTGTCTCAAGTGTTACTTTCAGTTAGGCAGTTATAAAAAATAAATTTAAGGCTGGTGCAAACACATTATTAAAAGCCATAATGTAATCTAATAATAACACTAGAAATAGTTAAGAAAACATTGGTAGTCAAGATATTGAAAGTGGATGATAACAATGTGAATTTCAAAATTTACTTGTATTTAGTATTTAATGTAATAATGTTTTCAATAGCGTTTAATACTATACTATCGCTTATACTCGCTATGAAAAATGAAATCCACCCAATTTTACTGGCAGCATTTATAATTACAAATGTTTATACCCAATCGACATCGACTTTTGACGAAACTGACGATGACGACGAAACTGACGAATGCGATGAATGCGAAGAAAACAAACAATTTTTAGAAAATAATAGCAACGACGCCATCATTATTATGGATGACGATTATTTTATAATTAAAAATGTTGGTGATCCATACACAGATGAAAATGCTACAATAATCCAAATACATACTAATGCGACGTCTTTAAGGCAAAACAAAGAAAGTGAATTATTAAAACCAAAACCAATCCTGATGTTACCAGAAGAAAAAGAAAAGGCAACTGAAAAAATGATTTTGAGACAGAGTAAAAGTGAAAAACAAGAATTAAAGGAAAAACAAGAATTAAAGAAAAAACAAGAAAAAGAAGAACAGAATAAAAAGAAAGGATTAAGTGGCTGGTGGTGGTTGCTAATATTGCTATGAATGAAATAAATTTGTATAAAAGATAATTGAGAATAGAAGAGAGATACGTGTCTTA
>JARACY010006550.1:0-16392 GCA_029255725.1 Scrobipalpa atriplicella
ACATTTTTCAGGAAATGAAAAAAAAAATTTGCTTTTTCATACAAAATGACCACATCGATCAGACAATTTGTATGGGAAATCATTTTTTTTTTTTTCATTTCCTGAAAAAAAATCCTGGTGACATGTGTTCAGTATCGTTGACTGAGCAACCTCTATCAGTTTGCGGGACGCTGTCCCTTACACCCGGTATACTATCTTTCAATGGAATTTGATAATCGAAGCAGGCGTTGTTTGCTGCCAGTAAATTGCCTTTTCTTTGCTTTTTGAATATGGTTTTGCCGTTTATAAATTCGAATTACTTTTAAGTAGTAAAAAAAAGCAATTTATGGGCCGCATAACACGTTGTTCTTGAATGGTCGACATCTTAAGAAGGTGTAGAAAAGTAAAATGCAAGTAACCTCTTTATATTTGGTACTAACAAGCTACGTATTCCTTGCAGGTGCTGTGTCCACTGATGGGGCCGGGCCAAGGGCCGCATCACCACCACCACCACCACGTGACGTACCTCAACCACGCGCCGCCCACCGCCAGCCCTCCCACCTCACACCCGCACCACATACAGGTACATTCTATGAGTCTGACAGCTAAAACAAAATGAAACAGTACGGCGCATTCTTTAGTCCGAATGGCATGCGCGGTAAATCGAATAACCCGCTTCCGTAGGAAAGATTAATCAATAAATTTAATTTAATCTTAATGGATGTTTCCGAAATCTGTTTTTCATGTAGAGTAGAGTGGGATTTCAATATTTGAACTATCCTAATTGCCGTGTGCTTCTTGAAATTTTACCTCTAGGATTGTCCTCAAGCTTTGCATTGCCTGAATATTGTCGCTAACCTGTTTGTTTTGGACTAGCAGGTGCTGATGCCGCCGCAACACTCGTCGGGCTCGACCACTCCGGGCGTGCACAACAGCGCGCACCCCTAACCTCCCCTCCGCCCCCGCCCCCGCCCGCTGCCCCCCGCGCTCCCCCCCCGCGCCCGTCCCGCCCCCCCCGCACACACACACGCGCCGCGAGCGCCCCACGCGCCCGCCGTGCTAGGCGAGCGAGTCACTAAACGAGGGATCGGTTGACGAGTTTATAGAGGTAAAACTAGTGTACAAGTTAGGTAAATCCTAAGATTTTAAGCAAAATCTAAGATTTACCAGCAACAGTGTTATATGCTAGGATAGCTTATGAGACTGATAGCGAAGTCGCAACTAGGATTCGCTCCAAATAGGAATAGAAAGAAGTTAAGTTCACACTTGGTCGTGGTAAAGTTTGACCAATAAAACACCTAAGAACAAGGCACAAAACTCAAAACCTTGTAAGAGATAAAGATACGTTTCTCTATGTTTGCCTCTTACTTTCAGAAAATGTCAAAAGGAGATATACAAAATGTTTGTTGCCCCCTTTTTTCTATTGTTACGTGGAGTAGTGTTGTATAAGTTGTCATATGTGCGAACTAGCGAATGAGACTGATAGATTTAGGCGAATGCGAGTATTTGTGAACGCTCTATATCTATACGTACGTATGACCATTTCAAGAGACTTCATTGTGTAGAGTTATGGCTCGATCTTGCTTGTAAAGTCGTCTTTATGTGATGAGATGGAATGGGTTAAAGACTTTATAAAAAGTCGAGAACCTACAGTTCCTTGTGACGTGATGAATTCTAAAGACACGCGTGAGACATTATTGGCTAATAATAACGAAAGAATATCGGAGCTATGAAATCTACCAACAGATTTATGAAGAGGCAATAACACTAGTTGAGACCTTGGTAAATATCGTCAACCGACACCCACAAACTGTAGTAAGATTTGATCTTCTAAGAATGATAGAGCTAAGAGTCATCTATTTATTCTTAACAATATTGTGCAAACGAATTGATAGGAACCGTTAATAGTAATAAAAATTGTCAATCAATAGTATTGACGTAGGTAGAATTAGGTTATCAATTGATGGTTTGTTCAGTATTTTTAATTTGCACTTGTATTATTTTTACGGAGGCTGTTACGCCCCTACCTTGTATCAACACTGCCACATTATGAGTGCTCAAAGTAGGTAATTTTGTGTCTGTTTCTAGTAATATTGGGTATGTTTCTGTTGTGAGTTAGTTCAATTTTGTAACGTTTAACTGTGGAGCGTAACGCCTTATTTGTATCACAACATACGTAGCTCTATCATTTCTTTACGGCAGCAGAATATTTTGTAATTCTGCAAGTTTCTATAAATCTGGAAACATTGGCCAAAAAGTCTAGATTCCAAATTGAAAAGTTACAAAGAGCTGCTTGGCAAATGTTTTCCGATTTATGCTAATTTGTAGCATTACAAAATAATCCTTAGATTATTACAACATCTTAATGTTGCTTTACAGTTTATTATTTTGTACATTTCGGCTATGTATGGATGATGGCAGCGTAGTTTTGTACCTATAGAATAACATAGTGTTTTGAATGAGTGAGTAACTGAGTTCTATTGTACAAAGTTGAAATGTGCAAATTGTAGGAGATTAGTCGCGCACTCTAGAATATATCTCTCGTTTTAAACATTATGTGAAGACAAATCAACAAAGACTTGTTATTGGCAATATTTCGCAATAATTAGTTCTTTATCTGTAAAATATCTTCGTGTTTTTAGGTGGCAACACTGATAGGAAGAGTATCGATTAGCTGTAACATCTACTTTGTATGTTAGAAATTATTATCTCGAATATATTTTATGATGGAAGAAGATACAACACAATTTACTTTATGCTTGTATTTCTTTACTATTGTTTCTAAACCATCCAGATATGCTATATGTAACTTTAAATAATGTACCTAAAATCTATCTTCAAAATCCTACCAAAACGTCAGTGTTGCCATCAGCGTATTCTAAAAAAACTACTATAAAACCGAAAAGTATAAAGTTAAGGTTCGCTTAGCACGGCGGGGCAAGGTATAACGTGAAACTTACTTATTTGTGTGTAAGAATAGTCAAGCGGCGTGTCGAGACTTCGGCGCAGTGTAATATAGGTAGATAATACTTACGGGAGTTAGTTCTTTTTGTTTAATCGGACCGAGTTGTAAGAGTTTTCACTGGCTATAAATATATAATATTCTTTAAAATCATGTACTAATATTAAAATGGACTATGCAGGCAGTGGGACACCACAGGCTCATAAATAAATAAATCTTAAAATGAATGTATTTAATGTTAACTTTCAAAAACATTCAAAGCTTAAAGCTATTTGTGACTTAGTTACTCTTCCAATAACAAATAAGTCAATTTAAAACTTAGTATTCGTATAATGTTCCTAAACTACGTCAATTTTATCTCAAAACTTATTTCCATGTAAAGAAACCAAGATTAAACAAAGTATTTCTCATGATATTTCGTATCTTTCAATTTTGATGAAACTGTAGAGGAAGGATAATATTTTGGCTGCGTAATAATATTCTGGCCGTATTTATTTCTACGCAGTATTCCATTTATAAATCTACGTTTTCAGACTTATTCATCTAAGAGTAAAGCCGTTAGAGCTCTTACAAGTCGTTTCGTTGTTCGGTGTGTGGCGCGACACCGCCGCCGCCGCCGCGCGTCGCCATGTCGCGCCGCGCGCTATATTTATTTAGTGCTACGTTAGATTGTAAACTCCGCTGATTTGTCGCGGGTCGAGGGTGCCGATTATATGCACTCGAGAACCTCGCGACCACGGGACAGTGTGATAAAATGTCGTGACGTGAGAGTGAAGGGTATGGTAGAAAAACAGGATTAAATGAGACTACTTCAGAAATTTTCAAATGATTTTTTTTAATGAGGAATTAAAAAACAGGATAAAGGAAGTAACTGCGTCAAAACAAATTTTATGAAGAATTTCGTAGGTTAATTAGCGTCAAAAAATCATGTCACTTTATTATTGTATTCAGACTGCAGGCAGTTTAAGTGACATTATTTTCTCAATAGATATAAATAAAACTCGGAAAACGATTCGGCCGGCCGACGAAATATTGAATCACAAGGCAATTTATCTATGAAGGCAAATTGCCTTGTAATTCAATATTTCGTTTTGGTTATTGTAAAGGCTGCTACACACTATGCTGCCGGCCTTGCCGCACGAGCCGTGCGCCCCTCTTTCAAAGCATGCCGACGTGCCGCGCGAGCCGCGGCATGGCCGGCGGCATAGTGTGTAGGAGCCTTTATGGCTACGAAGCTATAACAATAACCAATTCTTTTATTATTGTGTGAAAATTCAAAAGTAGAACACAATAAAACGGACACCCTATTCTTATCAAAGATTCGATTGTAATTTTACGCAAAGTTTTCATTAAGATGAAAACGTTAAAACAAGGTAAAAACCTCTTTACTTGTAAGATATGCGTTTTTTTTTAAATAGTAAAATAAATATACTTGTCCTACATTCTCAGATGAAAAGAAATAGGATTGCTTGCATCTTATTTGTCTTTGCTACGGACAGCGATAAGACATTTTAATATTTATTTGGCGTTGGCCGTTTGAAGTAAGTGTGTGAGAATGTGTGTACGAGATCGTCTTTTGACCTAATAAAGTAAATTATTAAAAGACGACAAGTTCACATATAGTCTTATATTTTTAAATGAGATATCGCGGCATTATATCACACTGTTCCTAATTATTTCGTGTTAACTATCTATGGACTTCGAATTTTATTGTATTGAGCTACCAGTGTTCTTATTTGCTAATTGTTATTTTAATAATTATTGTTTTATCATGTCGGAGAAGTTGTGTATCGAAACTATGATTAAGATATTTATTTCTGACTGCTGCTTCGATTTTAATATTTCGAAGGAATTCCAATGCTGTTATTTATAGTTGACAATAAAAAATGTATAGGTAGGGCATCCGCGCCGGTCTATTACAATAAAAATCCAAAATAAACCCTAACACATGAACGTTGAGTAATAAATAACTGACTTGATTACATAATTATGTTACGAAATTATTAAAGAGATAATTTTCCAAAAATCATTTAATACTTCATGTTATACTTACTTGTAACACGAAATCTGCTGGAAAACAACGAAGTGAGATTGTTCTAGCAAATCTTAGTCTTGTTTTATCTACGTTAGATTACAAACATGTTGTGCCCTATACTTGTTCCCTTAAATTATATTAAAAAAGAACAAAAAATATATTAACTTCAATTACTTAGTAAAATGATTAACTTTGTCTAAAACAAAGTAACTTCCAATGTTAATAATTATTATTTATACGGGGTGTAAACTCCCCGCAAACTGATAGGGGTTGCTCACTCAATGAAACTAAACAACTTTTACGAAGTAATTCTTTTAGAAAAAAAAAAGTTTGGCTTCCCCATACAAATTGTGTAATCAAGATTGTAATCTCGTATGATAAGTCATTTTTGTTTTTTCAGTTCCTAAAGGTTTTCTTCGTGATAGTTATTCAATTTCGTTGAATTGAGTGACCAACCCCAATCAGTTTGCGGGAAGCTGTCCCTTACACCCGGTATGATATTTATAAAACCGTGTGGGATGAAGGGGAGCTTAGTCCATGACCTCCGCGCGGTGCTCCCTGGGTCGCGCCAAACGTGGACAAGACTCGAACCTGTTCTTTTGATACGATTAACCCTAAACCCTTTACAACACAGAATGGTCCACGTTAAAGTCGCCCAATAAAGTTGTGTGACCGACTTGATATCGTTTGGAAATAAAAATACATTGAGCGCTGTAAAATATGTATTTACTTTTGTGTAGACATTCTGTGTAAAAAAAAAAACAAAAAAAAACTCAAGTTTACTCTCGTGGTAACAGAAAAATGCATTTTATTTACGCATTAATTTTACTTTTTTGGTAATTACTTACTACCAAAGTAAAATACATAGTATAAAACAAAACAAACAATAATGTATTATATTAAATTCGAGTCGCGAAACCCTATTTACTGCAGATTAAATAGAAATAAATCTAGATATACAATAGACATATTTACATTAAAATAAATGAATCGCCGCTAAAAGTTAATAAAGAAAACTACTTTAATAACTTTACCCTGAATAAGTCCATAGATAACATAGGATTATGTATATATGTATATAGATGTGTAGAATGAAAACTTCGAGTCCTTTCCCCCATGAAAAAAGGCTTCTATTCGTGTATAATTTGTGATATAAGATTTTCGATTATATGAAAACGATAACACTCAAAAAAATCACAAAAAAAAAATGTTCGGGAAGGGCCTAAGGGACCTCTACCACGTTCGTAGGGCCTAAGGGACCTCTACCACGTTCGTGACGGTATAGAGTAGTTCTTCTTTTGAGAACGTGGTACGGGTCCGCGGTTTATTATTATTGTTTTATTATTTCCCACTTTGTTTTGATTTAAATTTTATTATCGCGTGAGTGCGTCCACCGCGTACGTTTGTTGCATTGAGAGTAAGATATGAGAAATTCTATGTGCGTGTGTTGCCTGTTTGTGCGCCATATAAAGTAGATTTAAACAATTATTGTATCGATGAGTCGCCGCGCGGGCCCCTAGCTCCGGCCGCGCGCGACCACCAAGCGAGTGAATGCCGCGTTTGTTTATTTTGAATATTTTTTGTGACTTTTTATTTTCATAACGTTAAGCGGTTACGAAGTCGCGAAGTTCCTTTGACCGGTTCGCGTTACGGTTGTGGATAATTTTTTGTACACGATTCCTTCGATTGAGAGCGGGAATCTCGCGTTGATCGATGTTGCTCGTCCAGCAATACTCGTGCATACGGAAACGTACGGTTTTTATGGAACCATCGCTTACGCACAGTTCCAATGGTTCCACGGTAGCATTTAGGTTACGTACTGAATATGTATAGAAACTAAAATGTGCGTGCTATAACGAAAATTAAGGGTGATAACTTCTCCTACGTTATGTCGCCATTTTATATGGACTCGAAACTTATTTAATCGCGAACTATCGCCCTCTCGCGTATTGATTTAAATTTGTTTATTAAATTAGGCGAAAAAAATCTGTAGTATCGCAATATCTCGAAACAACAGTCCCTAAACAGTTGTGACATAGAATTTTCGAAAGCAGAACGTATTCTTGTGCCTTGTACCTTAAAAATTACGAGCAAAACATCGGAAAAGGCTACAAAATATTGATACATTCGTTTTTCGAGCAGCTTTCATAAATATTTTATACCTCGAAAAGGCACTGTGTAAATAATCGCCCATCGGTGATTGAAACTATATGTAAACAAATTGCCTTATAGATATGTATGTCATCCGCCAGGGTGTGAGAATGGAAACCAACGCATAGGTATGTGAGCCCGGGGCGTGCTATCCAACATCTACAATGTAACCCGCCGTGTTTTTAATTATTAAATATTTATAAAAGTCAATTGCGGAAGATCGTTTCGCTTCGGCGGCCGGGTTGCCGATACCACGCCCCGGTGTATATTTATTGTAAAGACTGAAGGTTACGGAAGGTGATGTAAATTGGTTTTTATAGGAGAAGTAAAGCAACATTCAGAGCCTAAACAGTTAGAATGTAAACTTGTATGATATGCTTGATGCAGTTGCTTGTGAAGGGAAGCTTGTGCCGCCGCCGGGGCTCGCTCCGACCGCGGTGCCGGTTTGTGCCAAACGCACGGCAGTTTTATTACTGATTGTTGACAACAACTAACATCTGTGTCGACAAAAATATTTTTCAATAAAAAAACGTAAAAAAATGTGTTTTGAACACAACAATTAAGTGTTTTATTTCTTCTTTGCGAAACCCCATAATAAATTAAAAGAAAACAAACTTATTTTCAGTATACTTTTAATAAATACTTCATGTAACTTAATCAACAACATAAATAAATAATCGTACACGAACAACAGACAGAACATACACACCATTGATTCAAATATTTTTGTGAAATAATTCAAGATAAATAAAGCAAATTTTATTTTAATTAAATACAAAATACTGATATTTAAATAAAGTAATATATAAAAAAAAATACTTATAATGCTATCGATTTGGCGATAACACGAGTTAACCGAATCTTAACTATAATAATTTGTCGTCCTTTTCTGTTCTCTCAGGATAGAAAATGACAGCTGACCATTTTAGCCAAGATTTTGTGATTATGTGCGCGGCCGAATTATAACCCAATGGTAGCAATTCGTAGTTGTAAATATCAAGATTCATCTGATATAAGTCTATAGTATATATATAATAAGGTATAGACTCTATACCTTTCATTTCCTATCATGAGAGAACGAAAGGGACGACGGCAAATTTTTTTTTTTTAATCTCAAATACAACTTAAATAAAATATCACTTATCACATAACCCTAGCCTACATTTTGGAGATCAATGTTCTATCTACACGTTCTTAATAAACTTAGTGTGTATCCTGTGCACTCCTTGCATCGCAGCCTTCACCTCCTCCAGGAAAGACTTGGAGTTGTGTATCGTGGTGCCGCCCAGCACTATCCTAATTCCTGGGTAGGCCTGGATTGGATAGAGGAGATTTAAATTAGTTTATTTCATGTTATCAATTGTATAATTTAGTAATTACATTGCAGTAATCGGGCGAAAATAATAAAATTAGAATTTTAAATGATGTCAAAAAGTAAAAGAAATACTAGTAGTAATACAAAAAAAAGAAAAACAAATGTGAAACAAATAATAAAAAAATTTGATATTGTTTAAAATAAAAATAAATATATTTTGACAATTTATCTTGTGAGAACTTCAGTTTGGATAGGATAGGACAGTGCAGGCTGAATCACCTGATTATTAGTGGTCGTTACACAAACTATGTCAGAGGCCTATTAGCTGTCACAAATAGGCGGTTTAAAAACTCTTGACACCAGGGTTCATTGACTCGAAAACCCACTAGATAAAAAGAAGAATGAAGTTTAACGAATATCAAAAAAACTAACCTGGTTAAGTTGCTGCACGGCTAGTGACTCCTCGTAAGTGGCGCCCCCTACGATGAACACGACGATGTCCTGGGGGCGGCGGCCGAAGCTGTCGTCGCCCCCGAGGGTGGGGTACAGGCTCTCGCGGAGCTTCCCTTTGATCAAGTCCTCCAGCGTGTCTTTCAGGAGCGGGTTGTGTTGCGTGTAGATGTTCTCGACGCCGCTTAGGCCCTGGGATGAAGATAATGGTAAGTAAAAAAGCGATCAAGCACTCAAAGTCCAATTACCGGAAAGTCCACTCGGTGTATTAAGTCTATTTCCCGGAACGTCCATTTCCTTGAAGGTCTTTTTCCCAGGAATGTCCATTTCCTTGAACGTCTATTTCGCGGAATGTTCTGTTTCTTGGCATTTTCTGTGATATACTGCTATCAGTTAATTACCTATGTAATTTCATTTGAAAATAGATTAAATAGTAGCGCATGTCTGTCCGTCTTCAGGATATCTATCATCATCCAAATTTCATCAAAATTCGTTCAGGAGATGTAGCATAAAAAGGACAAACCAAAACTCACCTTGAAGAACCTTTTAGTGACTTTCACAGCATCCTGTAGCCCAAATAGATCGCTCTGTCTCGCGTGCGCGCCGCCGTACTCAACGACATTCAAAACCGCGCGGACGAGCGTTTCCCCCGCGCCACGTGACTTCAGTAGCTCTATGAGAGTAGACAGTTCATTAGATGCGTGTTCATAGCGGAGGGCGTATAGAGCGACTAGTTTGGCCGCGTCGTGGTGACGGACCGTGTCTTTGGCGAGGAGGGTTTTGAGGTGCTGTGGAATGCAAAAAGAATGGTTAGGTGTCAGGGTGTAACAGAAAGGGTGTCGTGGCCATATCGTAAAATTGCCCGTTTCATGAAATGTTCGAAAATTTCATGAAATGGTCGCATTTCATGATGTGGTCAGCTAAATTTGACCAGATCATTAAATAGTGAACATTTAACGATTTTGTCATCCATGATTGACCATATCGTAAAAATTCCAAATTCTGCGGTTTTTTACATTTTGCTCGGTATTTGCGTGACTTGCATAATACTCGAGTACTTTTTCATCATAATATAATCACTTTCTTCGTTTTTTAATTATAAATTATTTCCTTTTTCATTGCGAGAAAAAATATTGTTGCCAATGGCCGCCATGTTGACTTATAAACAAAGCGCTTCCAGCGCCTCTATCGGTAATTGATGAAACCATTTTACGATATGATCAACATAATGTTGACCATTTGATGAAGTAGCCGCGCGTTTAGTTGACCATATCGACAAACGATTTCTTATCATTGATTTGGCCAAGGCACATCATGATATGACCAATGGATGGTGAAACATTTCATGAAATGCGACCACTTCATGAAATTGTCGAGCATTTCATGATATGGACGATTCTACGATATGGCCACGACATATGCACTCTGAAGGGTGTTATGCCCATGAAACTGGTCAATATTTCCCAAGGAACATAGATCGAAAAATCGAATTTGTCTTCCCACTAAACGCACTCAGCTGATGCATTTTGTTTGGGAGGTCATATTTTTTTTCGTATTTCGACCTATGTTCCTTGGAAAAAGTTATTCAGTTTAATGAGCAGATTTACATGTTTATA
Source organism: Scrobipalpa atriplicella (assembly GCA_029255725.1). Classification (NCBI taxonomy): domain Eukaryota; kingdom Metazoa; phylum Arthropoda; class Insecta; order Lepidoptera; family Gelechiidae; genus Scrobipalpa; species Scrobipalpa atriplicella. The sequence continues at coordinate 10,509 of JARACY010006550.1, forward strand.
TACCCTTTCTGATTGAGGTGCTAAGTATCAGTCACCAATCTTGACTCTTAAATGTTGAGTGTTGGAATTTGCATAGTAGTGATTGTGACATACCTGCAGGTGTTTTGAATGGTCACTTTGACAGGCGATCTCCTGTTCCAATTCCGACACCTCCAGCAGCGCGTGTCTGCTCACCATGGCTGACAATTCGCCTACCACTGTCACGTGTTTTGTCACTGTTCCGGACATTTTCTACAACAAACAAACAACTAATTACAACATAACTTAAACACACGATTTAGTTGTTGTGGATCTTATCAACTGCCCAACATGTTCGATCCTTCCAAGTGATCAAGAGAGCCGATCCAATAGTCTCATATTATGAAATAAAGGACGAAACAATCTAACAAACCTCTATTTCTAAAATATGAAATAAAATATCGATGTGATGTGACCCGAATTTGAAATTCCGTTTCTTATTTTAGAGGATTGTAGCACTTACAGAGCTAATTTATTGTGTAGATATGAAAAGTATGGGCAGGATTTTTCATATTGGACGCTCACGAGGTTGAAATTCAAGGTCCTGCCGGTCGCGAATTTTTCGTTTCTATCTTGTAATATTTTGTTAATTCGTTTCATTAAACAGTTTGATTTGGTTCGCATCTAACAAGTAACTATTGTAACTGTACCTTAAAGAGCGGGTACTGTTCTATGAAGTTCTTCATGTCGGCGATGCTCTCGACCTTCTGGTGACTCTTGGCTTTGCGCTGGAACTCCTCCATCAGAGCCTTCATCGTCTGTCCGATCTCGCCGAAGTTCGAGCATAGGTTCTGTGCAAAATAATAGCGACAAGTTAACATAGAATGTTCGATCTTTATGCATTCTGGAATATTTATGTTTTATCTTGATGGACATTTTCAAAAGTGGAAATTTTCTTTTGGAAAACGCTTATTTCATTAGTTTATTCTTAGCATTTAATTGATATGACGTGATACTGAATGATATGATAAATTAATAAAGATTGATGTATTTTATTTGAGTAGCCTGTAGGTACTACTTGAAGTGGAATGTGGATGTGTGTTAATGACTGCAGCACACCTGTGCTTAAAAACTCTGACTCCAAGTTTCCTCACGTCTTTCACACGACAGGCAAATAAATAGAAGAATTGTATCCTACCTTGGCATAGAACTCGTCTTGCTCCGATGCTAATACAACTTCTTTGAAGTCCTTAGGGACGTCGGGCACGTGTTCCAGACTCACGCGGTTGTTGCTGATCGTCAGCAGCTCGTGAACCATCGCCTGGTACGTCCACTGTACATAGAAAAAAAAACACAATTCATATGTTGAGGTATAATGCTGAATCTAAGCAAAAATATAATGAAAACTGCGCCTGTAGGTACAATGAAAATGAAGCTATAATATGCATGTCTGAGGGCAGAGGGCAGACATGGTGCAGGACGGCCGAGTGTGGGATTGAATCTATGTGGTGATTAGATGATTTCGGAACAATGGCAGCAATTCGTAGTTGCAAAAATCACGACTTAACTAATATAAGTCTATACTTGTCTTTTTCTACCATGAGAGAACAGAAAAGACGAATCGATAGCATTGACGGATGTATGATGGTTTTTAGACGAAGATGTGAGAAAGAGAATGTGATGGAGTTACGTTGTACGAGTGCGAGAGAGAGAGAGCGAATCTGTATGAAATATCAGTCTAGATGGAGCGGGCAATGGCGATTTTAAAGATGTATTTTAAAGACTTTTGAAGAAGCTAAATAATTTTGAAGATTGCCTGATTGATTGTTGTTGATTTCCTTGCCTCTTTGCCTGCCGTCAGTCCTACATAGATACGTAATTTACCTGATTCAACAATGGCGTGACGGGGTCATCTCTTCTATCTATAATCAACAGCTGTGGCGTAGGGACATCCCCATTGAAAGGTATGTTATTCTCAATGAGCACGGCCTCCCGTTTCATCAAATCGCGCACTTTCTCCGCGAGCCGATGGCAGGGCTCCGAAGCCGCCTCGTAGCGCACCGCGCAGCGCTTGTTTAGGGACATTAGAAGCGCGAACAGGCCTTGAGCGCAGCGCAGTAAGTGCGTTTGGTTCCAAGTGCGCCCTGAAACGATACGATTTGGATAATTTTACACTCTTAAAGCCTGGAAGAAGACTGTTTTGGTTTTTTGTTGTGTTTGGAACGGTAACAATAACAACAATGGGAGCTGTACACTTCGCCAGACGCACAATAAATGGCGAAATGAAGACATCTGGCTACTTTAAAAATCCTGAAACTGTTATGCACCAGCAGGGTTTTTTAGTTAGACATAAAAATTAGACAACTCACTAAATAAATAAAAAATGGATTATTAAATAATAGAAATTAGTGGAAATCGGTAATTGTTATGACTTATGATTATCCCCTTGCTAGAATTAAAATCTTACCATGTAAACATCCCACAATATTGAAGGAGAAGAGATGCCTGTCTACGGCCAGATAGTCGGCGAATACTTCCTGCACCTCCCGTACGGTTTCCTGCTCATCACACTCGGCTAGGGTCTTCACATCCGCCTTCGAGATCACGTTGCTAAAGTCTGTACACGAAAATATAAATAGAGCTGAATATACAGCTAATAAAGGTTTTTATTAGTGGTTTTTTTATGTTTCTTTATTTCATTACTCTTTTTGCAAATTCTAATCAGTCATGTAATACAAAATTAATCATTAAAAATTTCAATAATTTATACCTACCTACCCCAAAAATTAATTTGCTGGCAGCAATTCTCATATAGATTAACCATCTGCACAGGACTTGTTTTTAGTGCCATTATGTACTTGCTATTTTTTATAAATGTCTTATTCTAATTGGACAGAAAATGATTGAACTTTGCTTCATAGACACACCAAATACATTAACTAACTTACAGATAAAATATACTCCATATTTGGGGAACCTCAGCTCTCTAGAGAGCAGAGCAATGTTCTCCGAAGTAGGCCTTACAAAGACTATGCATGTCATGTGTTTCAGGTTGTCCCACTTGGTGTGGCTATCGAGGCACTCGAACAGATACACCTCCTTCTGCAGAATCTCTGAATGGCTAAACACCATGCTTACTATACTTATCTGAGAACAAAACGAAAATTGTAAATCAAAAGAAAACTTGGTACTGATTTCTCAACCTAATTTACCTATACTAAAGTTATAAAGAGGAACGGCGATCACACAACAAAGCTTTTAAGAACAATATAAAACAATAGCGGAAATGTGGAGCACTCCTCGCAATACTGCTCTGTAATATTGTTGGCTACACGGGATTGTCATAAACATAATACATAGAAATCATACCAAAAAAGTAAATTGCATAAGGTAGATGATTTTATTAGCAAGTACATAAATAACTCTATCTAATTCCGACGTCCATAATTTAATCATATTAACAGAAGTAATAATAAAAATACTTTCACAGGCTTAACATTATTAAACTTCAGTCTGTAGGTACTGTAAACTGTTCCATAGTTCCATACATAGTATTGCCCCATTTGTGTATGTCCTAATTCATTGTGCAATTACGTAATCGATACAGCGAAACTATGCATTATTTGGTATTCCCATAAATTCAACTCAAGCAAGTAAGGCAGTAAAGGAAAATAAGTCCAGAATTTTTTAATAGGTCGAAAGTAATTGATTGATTAGTCAGTAAATAAAATAAATTTCTAGAAATAGAAACATGATTTATATTAATTATTTTGGAGAATTGAGTGAATATAAATGAATTCAATTCTTATTAATGGCTTTTGTGTAGTCACAATTCTACCAATGTCACGTAAATTATTGATAAATTATATAAGGGAGAGTCTTATATTGAGACACATGGAGTCTAAGATACCCTTCTCCTTCAAGAGACTCCAATTTAAATGAATAAAACTGTTATTATTATGAAATTAATAACAAAAACTTACAGTATCCTTGTCCATAAGTATCACTTTCATTCCTGGTCCACTTTCTTCCGTCATCTTCGTAATATACAACTTTACCGCTTGGATTACGTTCATGATGATTGTTTGTATTATGTACTATAACAATATAAAAAAAATCTCGTTTTATTTCCGATAATTTCCACAAAAACAGCAAAGTTTACGAATACATAGGTACATCGCCCATAGAAGCTGTCATATGTCAAATTGATAATTGCGTTTAGTTGTATATACCGCAGCAGCGCAGTAGTGCTTGCTTCTAGGCTTGCTTTTATTTCTGCGTTTAGTTTTTTCAAGTATTATTAAAATGCGGGTAATAATTCATGTAACTTTTTACCGCCGGAAAATAACTCATTCGCAGTCGCATTCCCATGGGAAAATCGGTATGAATTGTAAATAAGCCGCGGCGGTTGCAACAGCTCTCACTCTATGCACTCACTTCATCTTTTAAGGAAGGATATTGTTGTTAAAAATAAATAAATATTTCCAGGCTGTATAGTTTTTGAATTATTTGCCTTATAAGCATCACTAGTTTATCAATCACGTTCACGTCAATCAATCCCTCAATCCTCAACAAGGAAATCCTCAATCCCCTCAAAGTGCCTCAAAGGTCAGCTGGGTCGCGGAAGGTTTTGCCGAATATTATTTTTTTATAAATCGGGATCTTCTGTTGGAATAAGTTGTTGAAAATGTTCTCCCGCGCACTGAAACCCGTCGCCACTGTGGCCGTCCAGAATGGCGCCAAGAACTTCTCCACATCCTCCCAGGTGAACAGGAAATTGGTTCTCTTCTATTCTACCCTCGTGGCACTCTGATCTTTCAAAATTACAGTGATTTACTCCATTGATTTTTAACTTTCAAATTTTTGTGAGAGGCTCCTGAAAATGCTGACGAAACCGGGTATTACAGAGGAACTTCAAAGTGGTGGTCGCTGGTGCGTCGGGCGGTATCGGGCAGCCGCTGGCGCTCCTCCTCAAGCAGAACCCCCTGGTGACCCACCTGGCCTGCTACGACATCGCGCCGGTGACCCCCGGAGTCGCCGTGGACCTCTCCCACATGGACACTCCTGCCAAGGTCACCGGCCACAAGGGCCCTGAGGCCCTCGAAGCCGCCATCAAAGGTAACTAACTCCAGAATTACTATTAGAATACTACAAGTGATATAATACTGATACAAGTGTTATGTAATCTTACCTATACTGTAATCAAGCTAACCTATCATATCAGTAATATTACTTTTAGTTGTTTATCAAGGTCATACTATGAAATACTTATACACAAGGTACTGAACTTTGTGATGGTTAATAATGAACTATATTTCCATTTAACATTTTTTAAGAGACTATACACTGATCTTAATTCTCCAAAAATATGTATGAACTGAGCTCTGTCTACATACAACACTAGGTAAACTAAACTCCTATTCAATAACTACCATCATCATCCTGTGGTGGAGACTTATATGTGAACTGTGATGATGTAGTATGAAAAACAATATCCTATAAAAATCGATACAATAATCTACCATAACCCCTGAAACAACTGATGCTGTATAATAGTTACAAAAGAAAATTTAATTTTCATCAGGCGCTCAGCTAGTGGTGATCCCAGCTGGAGTGCCCCGCAAGCCCGGCATGACCCGTGACGACCTGTTCAACACCAACGCTTCCATCGTCCGCGACCTGGCCGCCACCGTTGCCAAGGTTGCCCCCAAAGCCATCATGGCCATCATCACCAACCCCGTCAACTCAATGGTCCCCATCGCTTCCGAGGTTATGAAGAAGGTGAGTTGAGAATTTTACTCCATAGAAATATTCAGGAACTTACTGGTAATGGATTTTACTTGCAAGGTCCTTGTCAGTCTATCATAAGACAGTGGGAACTGTTACCACCTAGGTAAATTCATTCTTTTTATCCATCCGCATTAGG
>JARACY010006551.1:0-16390 GCA_029255725.1 Scrobipalpa atriplicella
AAACGTTGAAGTGGGGATGTGTAATAAATAAATAATAAATAAATAAATAAATAAATCCCCCTGCGCTCAGGATCAGGGCCATGGTGTTATTCAATATTGGTGCGGACACTGCTTTACTAATTTTAGTTTACTTCTTAAAAAGTGACAGGATTCACATGATCGCCAACAGAATCGGCACCATTGGCCACAATTCGGCGCAAACAAGATTAACTTAAAAACCATACCCATAATTTTCTGTCTTCAGTGAACAGAAAAGGATGGCAGTATAGACGGACTTATTATAATTATGATAGTTAACAAGTTCTTTGTGACAGGATTATAATGAGCCATCCTTTTTTGTTTGCTCAAAGACAGAAAATGATAGGTATTGTTTTATTTCAGTTAAATCTTGTTTATGCCAAACTGTGGGGATTGTCTTATTATTTTAAAGCTGAGTCTGAGTGAGAATGATTCTATCTGAAAGCTTTCTAAGGAACTACTAGTTCTAATGCTTGCGAGGTCTTCTTCTTCTTAGCGAGTGGATTTTCGAGTCGAACAACGACCCGATAAACCCTGGTGTCAGAGTTTTCAAACCGCCTAGTAGCACAGCTATAGGCCTCTGACATGGTTTCAGTAACGACCACTATCAAAGACAGCGACCGGGACCGACGGCTTAACGTGCCCTCCGAAGCACGGAATCCTTTTTCTTTTTCGGACAATCAGGTGATTCAGCCTTCAATGTCCTAACCAAACTGGGGAAAGCCTCACAAAGTGATAAATTGACAAATATCAATTTTGTATTCCCCCCCTGGGAATCGAACCCAGGACCTCCGGATCGTAAGCCCACGGCTTAGACCACTAGACCACAGAGGCAGTTAAGGTCGAGGTTGCGAGGTCATAGCATGAAATTAAAAACTAGTCCCTCACACAACAACCCGCATAAGCACAAAGAAACTTAGTTGCAAATAGAGTGGTTGAAAACTAGAACAAGTTATTATTATTATTATTATTATTATCCTTGATTATACTTCCATGCTGGACTGGGAGTGATAGAAAAACATAGAATGTGCCAGCTGCATCTCCTCCCGGGCATGCTGTAAAAATCAGCTAAGGGATTCGAGGGTTTCAGTATATTGTAATTTGGGCGATGGGCTGACAACCTGTCACTACAGCAATATACAGATCCATCTGGAATAACCCTCCTCATAATTTGTCAGACATGGCGAAACGACCTTTGTTTAGGTTGTTTACGCTCTGCCTACCCCATTAGGGATAAAGGTGTGATTATATGTATGTATGTATGTATTATATAAGGGAGAGTCTAATTAAGTCTTAAACGCCTTCTCCTACAAGAGAAAGGTACAGACTTCCTCAAGATGTCGTGACAGAACAAAATACAAACATATTCAAAAACAAATTGGGCTAATACTTACAAAACATCAAGTCAACCAAACCTTGAACAGTGGGATACAAGCTCTATCAGTTGCTACAACTGCTTGCCTGATAAAATAATATAATAATAATACATACATAAAATCACGCCTTTATCCCTGATGGGGTAGGCAGAGCGAAAACGACCGAAAGGTCATTCCACCACGTCTGACAAAATTTGAGGGTTATTTACAGATGGTCATGTGTATTGCTATAGTGACAGGTTGTCAGCCCATCGCCTAAAACTACAATATACTGAAACCCTGGAATCCCTTAGCTGGTTTTTACAGCATGCCTGGGAGGAGATGCAGCTGGCACATTCTATGTTTTTCTATCGCTTCCAGTCCAGCATGGAAGATATAGTAATAAATAATATATTAATACACATATAAATAAACTACATATTAAATACATACATCAAAGTAGTTTAGATAAGAATATACCTAACTTTTACTTCCAAAATAGCTACATTTGTAATAATAGTACATTGTTTAACGAGTGGAGAACATGACCGATTCCCACGAGGGTGTAGTTTGAGGCCCGAAGCGTAGCTGAGGGCCTCAATACACACGAGTTGGGAATCGCATTTTCTTCCGAGTTATACATAGTGCTTTATACTACACCTATGAGGAAAATATAATTAAAAATCCTTGTAAAATAAAGAATGATATCACTTACATGAGAAGATATCTTAAGAACATTTGAAGTGTCATCATCCATTCGAACAGAACACAAACAAACAAAACACATAATAAATACAATTACACATTACATCAAAAACACTAAAAACCTTATTTACATTGAATAAGTCAAATAAATCAAAGAACGAAAAAGAATTCGCGCGGACATGTTGATTTTACCATATTTTTTACTTAAAAATATAAAAGAGGCAAATGAAGCTAAGCACATACTGCCAAAAAATGTAAGTGGCCAGTATCATTTTGTGGGCTTCGAGATACAAACTTTTTGTGTTTTGGCATCCGCCTGTTTCTAGTTTTGAATTATGAATTTAAAAAAAATAAAGGAGGGGAGAAAATACTTTCTCCCCTAGGGGAGAAAGTAAATCCCATATATTTTTGCCGCCCGCATATTCGTTCGCTTGGATTTACGTACTTTCTTCCCTTTTTTCAAGTAAGAACTAATATACTTTCCGAATAGGTGTAGTATAAAATAATATACTACCTTAATAATATACTACTTAATAATGATAATGATTTAACTATAATGTACTGCCTCCGTGGTCTAGTGGTCTGAGCCATGGGCTCTCGATCCGGAGGTCCTGGGTTCGATTCCCAGGGGGGGAACACAAAGTTGATATTTGTTAATTTATCACTTTGTGAGATTTTCCCCAGTTTGGTTAATACATTGCAGGCTGAATCAACTGACTGTCCGAGAAGAAAAAGGATTCCGTGCTTCGGAGGGCACGTTGCTGTCATTGATAGTGGTCGTTACACAAACCATGTCAGAGGCCTATTAGCTGTGCTATTAGGCGGTTTAAAAACTCTGACACCAGGGTACATCGGGTCGATCGACTTGATACCCATACGACAGAAAGAAGAATAAAATAATATTTTGTTTTTAATTAATTTCAGATGAAACTCTCGCCAAAGTGAAAGAGGAACCAGACGACATTGTTTTCATGGGTTCGTATGCTTTTTTCTAAGGCTTTTTTTTGCTTCATTCATAACATGCTGGTCATAACCACATAACCGATAGCGAGTTTTATAAGGAAAGTCAATGGCGGCGATTCGGAAACAGCTTCAACTTAACTAATTTAAGTTTAGTCCTGTCACTTTGTAAAATTTGAATAAAATAGAGACAGCAACACAACAGCTGATTATAATTGTGTTAAACTGACGTATAACGCTCAAAATAAGTCAAATTAAGTTGTGATGTGAAAGGGTCAAAGGCTTAAATGCGTTTCGTTTCGTGCATTCGATCTATGTGACAGGTTTATAATAAGTCCGTCTATACTGCCATCCTTTTCTGTCATCCTTTTCTGTTCGCTCGAAATGGAAAGTGACAGGACTAAACTTAAATAAGTTAAGTTGATTCTGTAACCGAATCGGCAGCAATGTATGGATAGCAAAAAATCTAAAAGTACATACTGTTAACGTACTAGGTTATGAGGATGTAATAATAAGTCATTTACAATCATTTAGGCAGATGGTCGATCTCTGGATTTGGAGTGGCCGCCAACACCTAAAATCGGTTGGGAGGACATTTATTATTATTAGTTTATTTTTTTTTACCTTTTTCGCTGAGCGCCAGTCGTTTTTTTTTCTTATCACCTTTCCGCTTGACTGAGACACCGCTCAAGTCGCTCAACCCCAACATCTCGGCCAGTTTGATGTCATCCTCGTCCTGGAAATGGTCGTCGAAATCTGACATCTCCTCTTTCATCTCTGGAATTTGGTAGAAATTAATTTACATACATACATATAATCACGGCTTTGTCCCTAATGGGGTAGGCAGTGCGTAAACAACCTAAACATAGTTCGTTCCGCCACGTCTGACAAATGTTGAGGGTTATTCCAGATGGATCTGTATATTGTTATAGTGACAGGTTATCAGCCCATCGCCTGAAGTTAAAATACTGAAACCCTCGTATTTTCTATGCTGGACTGGGAGTGAAAGAAAAACATAGAATGTGCCATCTGCATTTCCTTCCGGGCATGCTGTAAAAACCAGCTAAGGGAAGGTTTCTGGGCTGACAACCTGTCACTATAGCCATACACATTTCAGTCTAAAATTACCCTCAAAACTTGTCAGACGTGGCGGAACGACCTCTTCTTTGGTCGTTTACGCTCTGCCTACCCCATTTGGGATAAAGGCGTGATTATATGTACGGTACGATGATATTTTAAAGGTTTTTTTTTCTGAAACCTAGCGTGTGGGGTATCAAATGAAAGGGCGTTTTAAGCTGATTCTGAAAATATATCACACAGTTACATTACAGCTAGCTGTTTTGTATATAAAATAAAAAAAAAACATAAGTAATGATAATAATAATAATGTTTTTTTCTTATAACCCGTGCAGATAAAGAAGCGATCTATAAATGGCGGCCGCTCACATGCGTTCTCGCTCACTCTCTATTAGGTAGAGCGATAACGCATGCGAGGCGGACCAATCACGAAGCGAGTGGACGCCATTTTCAGATCGTTTCTTTATCTGCACGGCTTACAACTATATGCCTAAATGATTGTAAATGACTTATTATTACATCCTCATAACCTAGTACGTTAACAGTATGTACTTTTAGATTTTTTGCTATCCATACATTGCTGCCGATTCGGTTACAGAATCAACTTAACTTATTTAAGTTTAGTCCTGTCACTTTCCATTTCGAGCGAACAGAAAAGGATGACAGAAAAGGATGGCAGTATAGACGGACTTATTATAAACCTGTCACATAGATCGAATGCACGAAACGAAACGCATTTAAGCCTTTGACCCTTTCACATCACAACTTAATTTGACTTATTTTGAGCGTTATACGTCAGTTTAACACAATTATAATCAGCTGTTGTGTTGCTGTCTCTATTTTATTCAAATTTTACAAAGTGACAGGACTAAACTTAAATTAGTTAAGTTGAAGCTGTTTCCGAATCGCCGCCATTGACTTTCCTTATAAAACTCGCTATCGGTTATGTGGTTATGACCAGCATGTTATGAATGAAGCAAAAAAAGCCTTAGAAAAAAGCATACGAACCCATGAAAACAATGTCGTCTGGTTCCTCTTTCACTTTGGCGAGAGTTTCATCTGAAATTAATTAAAAACAAAATATTATTTTATTCTTCTTTCTGTCGTATGGGTATCAAGTCGATCGACCCGATGTACCCTGGTGTCAGAGTTTTTAAACCGCCTAATAGCACAGCTAATAGGCCTCTGACATGGTTTGTGTAACGACCACTATCAATGACAGCAACGTGCCCTCCGAAGCACGGAATCCTTTTTCTTCTCGGACAGTCAGTTGATTCAGCCTGCAATGTATTAACCAAACTGGGGAAAATCTCACAAAGTGATAAATTAACAAATATCAACTTTGTGTTCCCCCCCTGGGAATCGAACCCAGGACCTCCGGATCGAGAGCCCATGGCTCAGACCACTAGACCACGGAGGCAGTACATTATAGTTAAATCATTATCATTATTAAGTAGTATATTATTAAGGTAGTATATTATTTTATACTACACCTATTCGGAAAGTATATTAGTTCTTACTTGAAAAAAGGGAAGAAAGTACGTAAATCCAAGCGAACGAATATGCGGGCGGCAAAAATATATGGGATTTACTTTCTCCCCTAGGGGAGAAAGTATTTTCTCCCCTCCTTTATTTTTTTTAAATTCATAATTCAAAACTAGAAACAGGCGGATGCCAAAACACAAAAAGTTTGTATCTCGAAGCCCACAAAATGATACTGGCCACTTACATTTTTTGGCAGTATGTGCTTAGCTTCATTTGCCTCTTTTATATTTTTAAGTAAAAAATATGGTAAAATCAACATGTCCGCGCGAATTCTTTTTCGTTCTTTGATTTATTTGACTTATTCAATGTAAATAAGGTTTTTAGTGTTTTTGATGTAATGTGTAATTGTATTTATTATGTGTTTTGTTTGTTTGTGTTCTGTTCGAATGGATGATGACACTTCAAATGTTCTTAAGATATCTTCTCATGTAAGTGATATCATTCTTTATTTTACAAGGATTTTTAATTATATTTTCCTCATAGGTGTAGTATAAAGCACTATGTATAACTCGGAAGAAAATGCGATTCCCAACTCGTGTGTATTGAGGCCCTCAGCTACGCTTCGGGCCTCAAACTACACCCTCGTGGGAATCGGTCATGTTCTCCACTCGTTAAACAATGTACTATTATTACAAATGTAGCTATTTTGGAAGTAAAAGTTAGGTATATTCTTATCTAAACTACTTTGATGTATGTATTTAATATGTAGTTTATTTATATGTGTATTAATATATTATTTATTACTATATCTTCCATGCTGGACTGGAAGCGATAGAAAAACATAGAATGTGCCAGCTGCATCTCCTCCCAGGCATGCTGTAAAAACCAGCTAAGGGATTCCAGGGTTTCAGTATATTGTAGTTTTAGGCGATGGGCTGACAACCTGTCACTATAGCAATACACATGACCATCTGTAAATAACCCTCAAATTTTGTCAGACGTGGTGGAATGACCTTTCGGTCGTTTTCGCTCTGCCTACCCCATCAGGGATAAAGGCGTGATTTTATGTATGTATTATTATTATATTATTTTATCAGGCAAGCAGTTGTAGCAACTGATAGAGCTTGTATCCCACTGTTCAAGGTTTGGTTGACTTGATGTTTTGTAAGTATTAGCCCAATTTGTTTTTGAATATGTTTGTATTTTGTTCTGTCACGACATCTTGAGGAAGTCTGTACCTTTCTCTTGTAGGAGAAGGCGTTTAAGACTTAATTAGACTCTCCCTTATATAATACATACATACATACATATAATCACACCTTTATCCCTAATGGGGTAGGCAGAGCGTAAACAACCTAAACAAAGGTCGTTTCGCCATGTCTGACAAATTATGAGGAGGGTTATTCCAGATGGATCTGTATATTGCTGTAGTGACAGGTTGTCAGCCCATCGCCCAAATTACAATATACTGAAACCCTCGAATCCCTTAGCTGATTTTTACAGCATGCCCGGGAGGAGATGCAGCTGGCACATTCTATGTTTTTCTATCACTCCCAGTCCAGCATGGAAGTATAATCAAGGATAATAATAATAATAATAATAATAACTTGTTCTAGTTTTCAACCACTCTATTTGCAACTAAGTTTCTTTGTGCTTATGCGGGTTGTTGTGTGAGGGACTAGTTTTTAATTTCATGCTATGACCTCGCAACCTCGACCTTAACTGCCTCTGTGGTCTAGTGGTCTAAGCCGTGGGCTTACGATCCGGAGGTCCTGGGTTCGATTCCCAGGGGGGGAATACAAAATTGATATTTGTCAATTTATCACTTTGTGAGGCTTTCCCCAGTTTGGTTAGGACATTGAAGGCTGAATCACCTGATTGTCCGAAAAAGAAAAAGGATTCCGTGCTTCGGAGGGCACGTTAAGCCGTCGGTCCCGGTCGCTGTCTTTGATAGTGGTCGTTACTGAAACCATGTCAGAGGCCTATAGCTGTGCTACTAGGCGGTTTGAAAACTCTGACACCAGGGTTTATCGGGTCGTTGTTCGACTCGAAAATCCACTCGCTAAGAAGAAGAAGACCTCGCAAGCATTAGAACTAGTAGTTCCTTAGAAAGCTTTCAGATAGAATCATTCTCACTCAGACTCAGCTTTAAAATAATAAGACAATCCCCACAGTTTGGCATAAACAAGATTTAACTGAAATAAAACAATACCTATCATTTTCTGTCTTTGAGCAAACAAAAAAGGATGGCTCATTATAATCCTGTCACAAAGAACTTGTTAACTATCATAATTATAATAAGTCCGTCTATACTGCCATCCTTTTCTGTTCACTGAAGACAGAAAATTATGGGTATGGTTTTTAAGTTAAATCTTGTTTGCGCCGAATTGTGGCCAATGGTGCCGATTCTGTTGGCGATCATGTGAATCCTGTCACTTTTTAAGAAGTAAACTAAAATTAGTAAAGCAGTGTCCGCACCAATATTGAATAACACCATGGCCCTGATCCTGAGCGCAGGGGGATTTATTTATTTATTTATTTATTATTTATTTATTACACATCCCCACTTCACTTACAGAATACTCCAAAACGTGAAGTAGGTATAAAATTACATTGTACTACTTAAAAAACTATGTAAATTTTTTATAAAATTAACAAATTTGTCATGAAATATATCAACTTCAGGTAGCTTTGCAATCATGGTGTTGAGAAGAGAGACGGCTCGCGGTATTGGAGCGCCTTTAGCGGTAAGGGTGCGTGCCTGGGGACCCACGAATAAATCGAACCCACGCAATCTGCACGCCCGTTGTGGTGCAAACAACTTACACTCTGCCAAAGTGCATGGATCATTAATCCTACCATTTAACAAATTATAAAAATGTATTAACAGAGCGCATTTGCGCCGTAGCGTTAAGGTGTCAATACCTACCATGCCTGCGACAAATAGAGATGGATATAGGTAGGGATAATATCCATACATCTTATTGTATAGATATCGTGCAAATTTGCGTTGAACACGCTCCAACATAATTCTATACTTCTCTTCATGCGGATCCCATATAACACTGTTATACTCTAATACACTACGTACATAGGCGTAATACAGGGTCAGTATTGCTGTTCTGTTTTTGAACATTGCAGTTTGCCGCATGACAAAACCTAGTGCCCTGGACGCTCGGTTGCATACCTGCTCAATACAGCACTTCCTGCCTATCACTGGTTACTGGCCCGTTGAGAAACACTTTTGCACATGATGTCACACTTTATTCACTGTTCTTCCATCTTGAGAGACTATTTGAGACCATTTGAGACTAACTATATTGAGTTCATCCCTACCTTATATCCTAATCAGAACAAATCTCACCATCGCCATGTAATATTTCTGACAACTTATACAGCGACATCTATTGACATCTTATCGCAACAAAGTATGCACATGCGTCTTGTACAAATACCTAAATATTTTTACCTTTTACAAGTTCATTAGTTTTCATCTGGAAATCCTTCTGACATTGCAGAACCTGCTGTTTGAATTCACACGCATCCCGTAGCCTCGTCACGCACACCTCACATATACCACAGTCCTCAGCTCTGCTGCCAAGTGTTAGCTGGAAGAAATTGATTTAATTTAGACTAATTTGTGAAGAATATGAATTATTATTAAAACATAACTTAATAAATTTATAAGAAAAATGCACGTATATAAATATTTAGTCAATAAAGGCTAATGAAATTTAAATTGAAGAGTCTACTGACTATTTACTTTTCTTCTTTTCAGAATAGTATTATTACATACATACATACATAGTCACGCCTTTATCCCTAATGGGATAGGCAGAGCGTCAACAACCCAAACAAAGGTTGTTCCGCCACGTCTGACAAGCTTTGAGGGTTGTTTAAGATTGATCTGTATATTGCTGGCTGTAGTGACAGGTTGTCAGCCCATCGCCTAAATTACAATATACTGAAACCCTCAAATCCATTAGCTGGTTTTTACAGCATGCCTGGGAGGAGATGCAGCTGGCATATTCTATGTTTTTCTATCGCTCCCAGTCCAGCATGGAAGTAGAATTATATATTATATTATAGAATTATTTGGTGTAGAAATAAACAAGGCTTTAAATCTTATGATGAATCTTAAGAAATATACAAGTTTTGTTGTGTTGGAGCTCCAAAATATGTTTGAAGGAGTTATAACTCGTTCACTTAAAGAAACGATTTATAAATGGCCGCCGCTCGCATGCGTTCTCGCTCACTCTCTATTAGGTAGAGCGAGAACGCATGCGAGGTGGACCAATCACGAAGCGAGCCGACGCCATTTTTAAATCGTTTCTTTAAACGAACGACTTATACAAATAGTTTCAAAAAGTTTGTTTCACCAAATAATATGGGAACAGTTTCAATACACAAGCGAGACAGGTAGATAGAGTGTTGGTTTTATACAAAATTTTTGTTACAATATACTTTAAAAACCACTATATATACAGGTTCAGGTATATGACATAGAATTTCGGTAAATACATAACATCACGCCTGCGACGCTTACGGTGTAGTAAGAGATATATTTGAGTAGTTCAAATAAGTCTGCGAATTGCTATAGTAACAGGTTAAAAGCATTGCGATATACGAATCTTGAATAGGGAAGCAGTAAAACACAAACAAAATAATACAAAAAGCGTTCAGAAGGATATTTACATGGATTTCGAAGCACTCTTTCAGCATATCGGAATACACCTCCGTTTTGTTCACGCCCGTATAAGGCGTCTTCAAGTCTTTGTCTGGCGGCCGCACCAGGCAACAGCGGCACGTACCACCCGGAGCCATTGGTAAAACGCGATTTCTAATAGGAGTCTTGTTGGAACTCTGAAATTCTAACAAAAATCACAAAATGAAATTCTCAAGCAGAAAATCTTGACAGTTTTGACACTTGACAGTAATATGTTGATTGTTGCCAGATTGCGGGTTTTGCTTTGAAAAACCCAAAAATTAAGCTTTTGTCGTGGTGGCTACTCGACAATAGATGGCGCTGCTTCATGAATACAGCGCTTTCAACTTGCGACACGCATAAACGAAGCCCTTATTTCCTTATGGCAACACTGATTGATTTCTTTTTCTTTCAGAAAATGGCGGATCACCGGTTGTGAAGCGTCGCTGCTGCGTTTTTATTTCCTCGTTCTGTGTAGAAATTAGTGTATTTTAATGTTAATGCTAAATTAGTGTAATTTAGCCATAATGGAGACTCAGAAAAACAATGGCATGTGCCGGTGTTGTGCGTCCGAAGGGACTTTCAAAGATGTGAAATCTTCGTACCAATGGATGGGCGAGGAAGAGGTCTATGCAGACATGTTACGAGAATGTTTGGATATTTCCGTAAGTATTTTCAGTTTGTATGCTATTTGTATCATATTCCCTACTTTTTCGATGCCTATAGTGGTTGAATTGTTTCAAAACTTGGTTGGATGTAATTGGTAGAATTAGTACAAAGTACATTGCACAAGATGTTCGGCCGCCATGTTTTAAACCCCAAGCGACGCGCAATGGACGCCTTCATTTTCTTTGTTTCTTGAACCGGCAGACGCTTCAGCCCGCATCGATTTTGTTTGTTATCTTTTTTCATGTTGGATAATGTTAGGTAAGTTTATTCTCCTCTATTTGATGTGGATGTAAGATGGGTGCTGTGGTACACTAGGTATAGATACCTATGTAGATAGGTCATGCTTATTTGAAAGTAACTTAGCCCATGTTGAGCCCATTCACTGCTTCAGCAAGTCCCCAATTTGTTTTCATAAGCTAACAAGAAAAAAACTGGCTCATGTAAAATACTGTTAGGTTAGGGTTCCATATTTTTTGGAATAGGTCTAGATCCAGAGAAGCTTCCTGTATAATGTAAAAAAATCAATAGTTTTCCAATATTGAGTTTAAGAGGGCAGTCGGGCAAATAGATAGAGATTGCTCAGTAAATGAAACTGAACAGTGTTCAGTAAACACCTTTCACCAGAAATTTCAGTCAGAGAGTCAAGTTCAGGGCGAAGTGCAGGAGTTGGAGTATAGGCTTTGGGGCACTATGAAACACATAGAAAAAAATATTTAAAAAGAATTTTACTTCAATTGGACTTTGAAATTTTCAGATAATGAAATTGACCCCCCCTGAATTTTTTTAAATTCTTTTTACCATAGTGCCCCAAAGGGTAGGCTTACTGAGGGACTCCAATCGGAATTTCTTTCTACACACACATGGAAGACATCCCTTAACAAAAATAAATTTTATAAGGTTGCGCATCAATAAACCGGTTTATACAGGTTTTTGCGATCACT
This sequence comes from Scrobipalpa atriplicella, assembly GCA_029255725.1. Lineage (NCBI taxonomy): Eukaryota > Metazoa > Arthropoda > Insecta > Lepidoptera > Gelechiidae > Scrobipalpa > Scrobipalpa atriplicella. Next base: position 11,916 of record JARACY010006551.1, read on the forward strand.
CTTTGATTCTCGCCGTAAATTTCAACGCTGCCTGTGTAACATTTGTATTTTGGCTTAAACCGCTTTATTTAGGTTTTTGAAACGCTCGCTCCCCAATACGCTCTGAGCTATTTTTATTCGAAAAACAGGTTAAAAACCTTTATTAACTAGTTTGTTTGGGCTTGCTTTGTGCAAGTAATATTGGGACTTGCGTAATGTACTTGCATAATGGAAACCCGGCTTTATATTCAGGCTCCAAAACCAATGTTGCGCTCGCTCACCAATGTGTCCGAATTCATGCTGCCTTCTTGCGTGTGCCGCTGGCAAATCCTTACTTTTCTGCCTAGTGGTCCGACCTTGGGCTGCCGATTCAGAGGTCTTGGGTTATTCTCAGGCAGGAACACAATGTTGATATCATCATCTTCCTAGCCTTTTTCCCGTATCTCTCGGGGTCGGCTTCCTAATCTAGGTGATTGAACGAGGGTACTGGTTTTTACACAGAGCGACTGCCATCTGACCTCTGTTGATAATTGACTTATTGACTGTTTCATCACGCGGTTCGTCGCGTAGCGCAGTGCGAACACCGCGTTACCGCGCGATTTTGCAGTCTTTCATACATTTTGTTTTCACGGAGCATGACAGTTCGAAATTCGATAAATTGGTACATAAGAATATTTTATATTTATACTTTACTATTCCTAACACGGGCGAAGCGAGCGCGTCTACGCGTCTACCATCATTTTAATACGAAACACAAAGGCATTACTGGATTGGGATCTTTCTACCCTCCACGACAGACACCCTCCATGGGTTGAAAGACTGTTAAATTTAAGACTTTAAATCACATGTTGACACACGATTCCTTCCACAGCTGTGCGCGGACGTGACTGGCGAGGTAGAAGGCGGCATCTGTGAGGTGTGCATCACTCAGCTCCGTAACGCATCCAACTTCAAAAAGCAAGTCCTTCATACGGAGGAGCAGTTTAAACAACGACTTGAGGACAAGTTCTTTAAAAGTAAGTTTCAGTTATGTCCTGAAACTAGAGTGGTGATGTTCATTAGAGAGTGGATGGGAAGCTGAGTGGCGTGCGATGGGAGAGGCCTATGTCCAGCAGTGGACTGATGCTAGCTGATGATGATGAAGTTATTATTCATTTCAGCCACTATAAGACCGATATAAAGTAAAGTAAAGTAAAGTAATCATTTATTTTAGTGCAAAGATACATCAAAATCAAAATAGCCTTTATTTAACTGAACATTACAATAATTATTACAGTTACATGCAATTTAATGACAATGTATAGTTTTCAATTTTAATATAAAAAATTTACATTCTTAACTTATTAATTAATAACACTAAAAAAGGTAGTCACTCAGCACATGCTGTAGCACTAAGCACTACAACGCTGGTCTTCCGTGGATATCGTGTATGCCGGCCGGCTAGCGGCCTGTGCCGGCGGCACTGTGTGTAGCAGGCTAAGGGATAGAATATATTATGCTTGATTTCTTGCAAGTATGTTATTAATTTTTCCATGCTGCTCTGGAGCGACAGAAAAACATAGAATGTGCCAGCTGCCTCATCCCGGGCATGCTGTATAATACCAGCTAAGGAATTCGATGGTTTCAGTGTATTGCAATTTAGGTGATGGGCTGACAATCTGTCACAGATCTATCTGGAATAAAACTCAAAACAAAACTTGGTCAGACGTGGGGGACGACCTTTGTTTGGGTTGTTTTTGCTCTGCTTCTCTCCATTAGGGATAAAGGCGTGATATTTTTCTAGTATGTTTTTCAAAACGCTGTTTTTGTGCGCAGATGAGATCGTCAAAGTGGAGATGGTGCCAGAGGGTGACGAGGATTCGGACAACGACAACAACGACTCGGTGGGCGACGACTCAGACTACTCGGGGACAGGTAAGGGACAGGGTGAAAGGGACAAAATACAGGGTGTAAAGAAAAGTAGAGAGCACGACGATAACAACGACTCGGTGGGCGACGATCCGGACTACTCGGGGACAGGTAAGGGACAGGGTGAAAGGGACAAAATACAGGGTAGTAAAGATAAGTAGAGAGCACGACGATAACAACGACTCGGTGGGCGACGATCCAGACTACTCCGGGACAGGTAAGGGACAGGGTGAAAGGGACAAATATACAGGGTGTAAAGAAAAGTAGAGAGCACGACGATAACAACGACTCGGTGGGCGACGATCCGGACTACTCGGGGACAGGTAAGGGACAGGGTGAAAGGGACAAAATACAGGGTGTAAAGAAAAGTAGAGAGCACGACGATAACAACGACTCGGTGGGCGACGATCCGGACTACTCGGGGACAGGTAAGGGACAGGGTGAAAGGGACAAAATACAGGGTGTAAAGAAAAAGTAGAGAGCACGACGATAACAACGACTCGTGGGCGACGATCCAGACTACTCGGGGACAGGTAAGGGACAGGGTGAAAGGGACAAAATACAGGGTGTAAAGAAAAGTAGAGAGCACGACGATAACAACGACTCGAGTGGGCGACGATCCGGACTACTCGGGGACAGGTAAGGGACAGGGTGAAAGGGACAAAATACAGGGTGTAAAGAAAAGTAGAGAGCACGACGATAACAACGACTCGGTGGGCGACGATCCGGACTACTCGGGGACAGGTAAGGGACAGGGTGAAAGGGACAAAATACAGGGTGTAAAGAAAAGTAGAGAGCACGACGATAACAACGACTCGGTGGGCGACGATCCGGACTACTCGGGGACAGGTAAGGGACAGGGTGAAAGGGACAAAATACAGGGTGTAAAGAAAAGTAGAGAGCACGACGATAACAACGACTCGGTGGGCGACGATCCAGACTACTCGGGGACAGGTAAGGGACAGGGTGAAAGGGACAAAATACAGGGTGTAAAGAAAAGTAGAGAGCACGACGATAACAACGACTCGGTGGGAGACGATCCAGACTACTCAATACTAAGAATGGTAAGGGACAGGATGTAAAGGACAGTTTCACGTAATTTGGACAACGAGTTGGTGATAGACGATCCAGTCTACTTCAGACAAAATAATGAAAAATTATTAATTCACAATATTTACATACACAAACAGACAATAAATAATTACTACAATAAAATATTTCTTCAAGGGTGCAACATCGAGGCAAAGTACCCAAGATACTGGCAGCATTTCCCATTTGAATCGCCAAACTAATTCTTTTTTTGTTTTTCTTTTTTTTTTAAATATTGGCTTCCATCATTTTAAGACGATGATTCTGCCAAAGTCACGGTTCAAAGAAAACACTGGTAATAAAACCCCCCTTCATAAACAAATATAGACACTTTCTGGTGGTTTCTTTCAGTCCAACCTAAAAAAAGACATAAGATTAATAAAAAATGAGAGGGCTTGTTAAATAACATTTGGAAGGACAACAATTTACAACCTAATATTGTTAATTTTAATAAATTTAGCTAACGTATAAACAAACTGAGACGGCACAAGTGTTAATAAAAAGCTATAAACTAATTCTTTGTGCGAATAGCTACCAGCTCTCGGATCACCCATTGCCTCGATGACAACTATCTTCAAGGAACATAATCAAAATATGAAAATAGTGTCAGCGACTATGGGAGGGCAATGTTTATTTTTCATATTTTCAACCTGTGTTCCTTCGAAAAAGTTGTTCAGTTTGATGAATAGAATCACACCCTAGAGCTTGGTCACCATTTTTTCTATACAATCAATAACATAATTTTCGCTTACAGAGTTCGAAGTCCCAGTCAAAATGGAGTGCGAAGAAGCCAAACCCAAAAAGCGCGGAAAAGCGCTCAAAGCGTCCACTTCGCGCGCCAAAAAACTAGAAAGAAGATGGCGAGAGCTCCAAACGTAAGTGCTAAGTTTTATTATCGAGTGATAGCTGGCTGTGTGTGTACACGAGGCTTAGGGAAGACGCTTCATCATAAAAATAAAATAAAATTGAAAACAAAAATAAAAACAATTACTTACTACTTAAAAAAAATTTGGAAGAACAATAAACAACACCTACAACTGTATCGAGAACCTCCTCCTTTATTTGGTTGGAGTTGTTTAAAAGTAGAAAAGTTTGCAGCGCTTGAACCATGATAAAAAATTATTTAGACCGTTTATGGATAAAATTGCGTTCTGTTAAATTGAATCTGTGAAAAAACATTCTGAAGGAAAACATAATGAGGCCTAGATAAGCGCTTCATATAAAATAATACATAATTTTACAGGGCTTTGATTTTTGACCGTTTCTGGTTGAAAATTTTATTGAAAAATAGAATAAAGCATTATTAACGACATTTCAAAATCAATATTGTTATTTTACTAATTATAAAAAAAATTGGATACAAAACAAAAGTTTTATGCAGGCATGGCCCGTTTTGAACTGATTTAAAACTAGGCAGTTTATTGCCCTTTGCCGTTTTTTTGAAATGATGTTACTCATTGTAGGTATGTTTTAATTAGGTTTTTTTAGCAGGTTCCACG
>JARACY010006552.1:0-16368 GCA_029255725.1 Scrobipalpa atriplicella
AAACGCCTTTTACTAAGCGGTTCACGCTCAGCCTACACCGTAAGGGATACAGGCGTGACTTTATGATATTGTATGTATGTAGCTTCTCCTTAACTACACTCTCAAAACTCGATATCCGCTGGTGGTTTCCAGTTTGATGCGATCTGGCGGAAAATTAAGCGCATTTAGTCGGAAATGATGTAGACTACAATCATTTAAAACCTCAACTTATTGCATTTATACCTACGCCTACTTATTGTGATCAAAGTCCACCTAAAAATCAAGTATTTATAGAGGTCGTAGGTACGTAAAATATTATAAACTTTACAATTTTTTTTTTCTAAAAGACATTCTCTTAATTAAAATAAATTTGACGCATAACTTTTATAAATGTCGGGACTAGTTTAAAAGAGGTGACGGAATAACAACCTGTAAATAGGTATTACAATATTATGTGCTGATGTCTGTTGATGATGATAATGATGATGATGAATCGTAAGTAATCACGGCTGGAGATATAAAGGGGAGGCTTTGCCCAGCAGTCGGACGATTAATAGACTTTTTAAAAAAAAACTCTAAAACTATGAATACCACTACCACGTAGAGAATATCTAAATAAAATACCTAAGCCATTAGCTATTCTACGACATAATAAATAAGGTATGCTGCTGGTCTAAACCTAATACACATCCTATCCTACTAAAATTATACATGCGAAAGTTTGAAACTTTGAAAGTTTGGATGGTTGGTTACTCAATCACGCTTTAACCACGGACGGATCGGGACAAAACTTGTCACACATATAGGTTAGATTCCGGAATTGGACATAGGCTGTTTTTCACCGCGGGAAAACCTTAATTTCCACGAGAAAACTAATTTAAATAATATTACAAAACGGTAACCACCCCGATCCCGACACTTTCTTATTCAGTATTTTTATTATATTCTTTTCTCTTAGCACTCTTCAATCAATGTTCCTTGAGGAAAGTTGTAGGTATATTTTATATAATAAGCATAATTTTTTTTTTGTATACCCTTTTTCCTACACCGTGTATAAAAAATTATGGTGTAAGGGTCCCACAAACCGATTGGGGTTGCTCAGTTAACGACATTGAACCACTTTCACCAGGAAATTCTTTCAGGAGGTGTTTTTTTTTTGCTTTTCCATACAAATTGTCTGATCGAGGTGGACAAAAAATCACTTCCTAAAAGAATTTCTTTGTGAAAGTTATTCAGTGTCGCTGACTGAGCAACCCCTATCAGTTTGTGGGACGCTGTCCCTTTACAAAACTGTAGAAACCAAAATACCCTTGTATTAGAATACATCCACAAGGCCAATGATATAATTTGTATCGTCAAACATTATGTCTGTTCCTTGTTACATATTAACGTCGAATCGTAAAGATATGGTTGGCACATGTTTATAATTATACGCTCTTATTGATTTTTCCTTCCATGCTGGACTGGGAACGATAAAATAATGAAAGTCCCAGCTGCTTCTGAGCGCTCTGGCTACCCCGTAAGGGATATAGGCATGGCTTTACGTGTTTGCATTGAATTTTTTCTTCGGGGTTGCGTAAATAGCTAAGGAATATTATAATGCTAATATGAAAATCTGTAGAAAACAATACCTAAGGGCGGGCAGCTAATTAATTTGATGGCGGATTAAGTGGTTTAAATGTTTCTTCGTCCCAGTCATATTTCCTCCATAGAAGAAACATAATAAATCAAAAAATAGTATTTTACTCACTTATACATTCAGTAAGTACATTGCTACATTTACAAGCAATATACCTACCTATATCTAAAAGCAAATTATAATTACAATAATATATTATGGCTAAAGTCCATAAATTATTAATAATAACAGCATTACTAAAACACATGGTAGATTATAGAAATTCCCATCACGATCTAATTCATACTGTTATATTTATTGATTTAGATTATATTCTGTAAGAATATTAAACTTGATCTCCTTTTAAAAATGCTACGAAAATGTATCGTAACTATTATCGCAGTCATAAACTTTATTGTTGCCCGATGCAACTTTCCATTATGCACTTTATGGCCATAAAAATACGCAACAAAACGCTTCGACTATTAAAGTTTACGAAGTTTGCAACACTATTCGCGTAACTTTCATCGAAATAACCTGTGTCAGGCAAATAAACTTGGTTGTTGTTGGCTTCAAGAACTGAAACCCTCGTGTAAACTCACTGAAGATTGTAGCTACATCCACCCCGCCATAGCCACCGTATAGGTACATAATTACAAACTTCCGTTCACCATGAAAAACAGCCAGAAACCCCGACAGCCATATCGCACGCAGCTTAATCACCGCTAGATGAAAATACTCGCAATATTCGATACGTTGAACACCATGCCGATCTGTACCGTAAAACACATATAAAACACTATTTTTGTATCTTTATTTGTAAACCATAGTCGAACACCGATCACAATCGCATGAATATTACCTTACATTTTGTCACTGAAGCATCACAGAACAGTAGGTTTGTGGTCGGATTTTATATTTTGTAATAAAAATTTGGGTGGTTAATTCAGTTCGGTTTTGTTGTAACAATTTGGTGATAAAAGCGCGCGCTTAGCGGCGGGACGCGCGTGGCGCGGTCGACGTGCACCGTCGAAAGTGGCGCCGCGCAACACTGACTGAAACTCAACGAACGGCCTTTGGCAACAGGAACGTTCCTTACGCGCTCGCAAACTTCCACTGGCGGCCGGAGGCGACGCTATTACCCCACGTCAAAGTCCCAATTCCCTTGTTTTTGCCACGAAAATTAGAATAATGTTAGAGACGCCACACCTACATATAAAATGTCCCTTTTGTTCGGAAGAAACGCGCTTGTTCCGTTTATTTGAGTGGATTCCGTTTCATTAGGGGTGTAGATCGTCACAATTGTTGTCTTAGCTATATAGACGTCTTACGTTTTACTATCGCAAATAAACATCTTTATCTTTACTATTTCTGACGAGCTGAGAGAATCGCTTAATTTAGGTTACCTGACATTAACCTCTTTAATTCTTAATATCGATAAAAGGAATGTCGCAAAGGTCTTTGGAGGATGTAGAAACAAACGGGGACCTAATTTTAAAATAAATCGAAATTTCGGTTGAGATGTATATGTCAGCGTAAAATTGTAACAACTGTTAGTTTACAAACTTACTCGTCAGTTTATAAACTTTCGGTAGGTTAGGTTAGGTTAGATTATAAATTTCCTAAGATAAATTATGATCTAACGGTTTATGCAATATTACGGTAACATATATATTAGGGGAGGTAAAATAACAAAATTGATAATAACTAATTGGTTTCGTAGCAGGTAAAAACTCTTTATAAAGCAAAGGGCCCCATTTTAAGCCCTTTAATTCTACTATAATTGGATGTAGCTATCCATAATATAATATAATTGGATATAGATTTCCCTATTCATATTATAAAAATTAATAATGCTTTCTACAGGAAAATCATTTAATTAAATCAAAAAGATCCTTCCAGTCTTTGAAAGGTTTATTTTGCTGAAGCAAAACAACTGCTCGAAGAGAGTAGTATCCTTGAACTTGAAAAACCGCAGAAGAAAAAAATATTAAAAGAAACATGGGTTTAAAACCCACGCTGGAAAATCGCGCGGGCCGGAGCGTGCCTCGCTCGCGAAACTTTATTTCTTCTTGAAGTTATTTATTATTTATCTATTCATTCTTCTCTGGCAAAATCTTATTGTGTTTATAACTACCCCCACTTGTTTTCCAAAAAACTGACATTACAATGCTCCACGTATAAGAGGTTAAGTACCAATATACCATCCTTGGAGAATACACCTACTTTTGGATGATAAGCACGCGTATGATTTTGTACTTAACAAATTTTCCAACGGGATATGTCTGTGCATAAAATCACATTAATTGTTTCATTTTACAGGAAATAACATGTACTTTCGCATTAATTTACAATATCAACTAGGGAAAATAATCCACAATAATATTATAAATGCGAAAGTAACTAATCTGTCTGCTGTTCTTTCACAAGTAAACGGCTAAACGTAGTTCAATGTAATTTGGCTGGACAATACTTAGATGGTATCATAGAGTTTGACATAGGCTACATTTTCCGCGGGAAAATACCTAAATCCCACAGGAAAACTATTTAGTCGTAAGTGAAACCGCGGGCGAGGCGGAACGCTACTTCCCTATACATACAGATCTAAATCTATAATATTACGTTCAAATGATAACAATATACCTTTTGATGACTTTTCAGGTGCATTTATTTATTTAGGCTAAATAAATTAATTTCTATATTGTACCACACTCGTCGCGTCGCGTCGCTGCCCGGTGTGAATTGAACCTTACCTATCTGTCAGCAATATACCCTGTCTGTACCTACGTGGAATAGGAAACGGTTCCTGAATATAAGCTAGCATCGCTTCAAGCAGCTTGCTAAAATCAAAGCTATATCATTGTTCGAGTTTTGTTCAGTACGTGGAATAATCCTTCGCTGATATAATGTTCACCGAAACTATATTTTTAGGCTTAGGTACTATGCAAAAAGATAGACATTTCAGTAACAGAACTCGAAAATTCCTCGCAGCGTCGCGAGGCTGTCACTTCGAGGTAAGTACCACAAGATGCATCTTTCTTCAAGCAACTACAGGCCGCGTCGCGTCACGTTTAGTACTTATTCCAAGAAAACGATATTTTGTCCCACAGCGATTTAAAACTTCTAAATGTCGCGAGTGAAGTTCAAAACGTTGTCGGTTTCCAAAATTTTATAGAAACGCAATTTTGAAATCCTTTGAAAATTTGCAAACGTGTAATCAGCGGAAACAGCGGCATGTGTATGTGATCTTTATTTAAAAAAGGTTCCAGTTACAGACCGTACACGTGTCGCATCAAACTCATTTCCATCCGGTAAACTTTTGTCTGCCCCTAGGTACTGTTTGCTTAGTTCTTACCGAAATGCGCGACGAAAAAGAGGGTACAGGACGCGGCGATAAATATTGCAGAGTGGCAAATTTTGGCTTCGCAGTGCGTTACCTCCTGACACAGTTACACAAAGAATCGTATGGACCATTCAATATTCACCGCCTAATAATTATAATCACCGCATAATATATATGTTAGGTTAGCTTATGTACTCTGCTGCACTCTTCAAACATACTATATTGTGACTGTAATAAAAATTCTATATGGCGTCTGCCTGGTTGAAAAAAAATAATTATAAGTTGTAAAATATTGCAGTTCTATAGGTTACTTTTTACGCAGTTGGATTTTAGAAAAAAAAAACACTTATATTTGCTGCTGCAATCCGCAAGTACGCTTAGTTTTTCTACACGAGTGATACCTAGCGGCCAGTCGAATAACTTTAATTCAGGTTTTCATTTTGTGCCTGAATGAGCGGATGCACGAGTTTTGAATTCTAGTTCTCTTTAGTTTGTGCAACAGTTTTTCACTCATCTCATCTACACTGTTTTCCTTCAAGTAATTTTCTTCCACGAGCAATTCAATGTTACCTTTTACAGGAGAGTTTTTTCCAAAGAATATTTCTATTTAGCACAAATCGAATTAGTTGGAGGAAAACTCATATTTTCTAATAATATTAGAAGGAAAAACTTTATAATTTTTTTCTTACTGAATATGTTTAGGTAACTAAGTTAAAAACAAATTAAAATATAATCTTCTACCTAAAAGAAAATCGGTATATTTACCAGAAGTCACTACTACGAACAGCGGTACGGAAAGTCAGTTAAAAAAACACTGACATTCAACAGGTTGCAGGTCGCACAGACTACATTTTCTGAACAATATTCTCAGATTGTTGGCGCCCAATACGAATATTGAAATTGTTTTCCCCTCGCGAGGGGAAACAATTTCAAGGGAAAACAATTTCAATATTCGTCTCGCAATAACTGCCTCCGCTCAGTGCCCAGTTGGTCTGAGCCTTGGCTCACGATCTGGAAGCCGTAAGATCGATTCCAATGCTATGGAGGCTCAAGGTAATGACAATTTACCAATGTTTGACTCAATATTTTCTCAAACTCGTTTTTTCCTTGTAACAAATTTCAACCCACAGAAGAAAAGAGCTGGTAAATAACTGGTTGGTCTTTACTCACACAAACCCCAGAGATACACAAACGCCGTTACAGGAGGGTTGAAATCAAACGTTTCTGCTTACCGACAGCGATAGAGCAAAATGGCAATATAAACACAAAGTTGCCTTTCGATACTATTGTTATTTCTATTTTAATTTAATTTTTATTTTTATTCGGTCTCGCGGAAAATCAGAGCTGTGGCAGTAGGTAGGTATTTACCAATAGGCAATTAAGGCACCTACATAGCATACAGCTGAGAGTGACCCTTATTTCGCCAGTGATCAGCAACTTCAAATACCAGGAACAGGAAAGGGCTTTTACTAATAATATTATAAAGAGGAAAGATTTGTGTTTTTGTGTGTATGTTTGTTACGAATAAACATAAAAACTGGATGGATTGATTTTATAGATTCGTTGGACTAAGTACGTTCTGGTGAAGGTCGCGGGAAGCTGCTGGATGCAGAAGGCGCTAGACCATCGTGGAGATCCTTGGGCGAGGCCTATGTCCTGCAGTGGGCGTCTATCGGCTGAGACGACGACGACGACGTTCGCTTTGAATAATAGAGGCTACATAACATTTTTACCGCAGGAAAATATCTGAATCCAACGGCAAAAAAAACTGCGGCACATAAACCTAGTAAATTACTTATAAATAGAACTTCCTACCATCTTTTGCTGAAACTTCAACTTCACATGTCTTTTTCGATTACGCCCCGTGGGCGAGTGTGCATGGGGAATATTTATATGTATGTCTGTCGCAAACAACTCATTTACTCACACTCTAATAAATCACCGTGGAAGGTCTAGTGCAGCCTTGCGGGTTTGCGCGTAGGTGAGCGCGAGCCATTTTAGAGAGTGCAGAATATGTCCTAAGTATGTGGGCTCGTAAAATGAAAAGTTCGTTTGAGGTACTTAGGTTCTGAAGTTCAGGGGTTTTGTCTAATTGAACACGTCGGTCGGTCACAGTAAAGTCAAAAGTACTTAATTATACTTATTTTTCATTTTTTTATAGATTTTTTGCACTCGCTTTTATAATATTATTTATGCTTATTTTGTTTGTGATTATATGTATTGTAGTAATGTTAATCTATGTTATATTTGTTATTGAAATAAATGCTTTGCATTTGTACCTGAAAATCTAGGAAGAAAGTGTTGCTCGTTTTTATTATCCTATTCAGCCTGAGCGAGGGCGCCTTAAACCCGAGTGTACTGATAGCATCGTAAAATGAGTGGCCTTGTCAGCGGGCGTTACTGCAATGCGGTAGTTCTTTAAGTGACATTTTCTTAGAGTTGTTATCCATCCATTAAGCTTTACGGTAGATCTAAGGTAGAACTAGTTCTATACAATACCATAGTTTATTTTGTTCTACGCTCTTGCCAGTTACTTCAATGAGAATGAATCAAAATGAAACTACATAGTGGCAAAACTAAGCCGCAGTTCCTAACCCATAATATAGGTATAAATATGTCTCACTAGCTATCCACCCGCGGTTTTTTCCGTGGAAATGAAGGTTTTCCCGCGGTGAAAAGTAGCTTATGTCCTATTCCAGGACCTGACCTACATGTGTGCCAAGTTTCATCCCGACCCGTCCAGTGGTTGAAGCATGATTAACAAACATCCAAATATCCAATTATCCAAACATCCAAACTTTCGTATTCATAATATTATTAGTAGAATAAGGTTATCCCCGCAACCGGGAAATGCGAAAATTTTCGTTATTAGTAACGTTAAAGCGTAACAGCCTTCTGTAGAACCTTCGCCGAGTAACCTTATTGCCAATGCGAGAACGCGCACTGCGTAAACAATATCAGGAATACATTATGTGATTCCGGGAAAATAGAATAGCATCACTCCATGGCCCATGACTTTTTGTGGGTGTCGTAATAGTTGACTTATGGTCAATGCGACGCGACGCAATGCGATGCGACGCGCACTTTTCAAGAATAACCATACACATTTTTGTGATAGGGCTTCAATATTTGTATCGTATATCTGAGTGCGGGTCTTTTACAAATTATACCTAGGTAATTGTAGTAGGTAGGTTGGTGCCGTGACCGTGAGAAGACAGTTTAAAACTTTAAAGCTTAAGTAGGTACCTTTAATTTTAGCGGCGATACGAATTTTCAAAGTAGTCTACTTATTAAGTGAGGAATATCTTTCGTTACTCGTGCTCGTGCGATATACCTAAATATTACGATGAACTTGATGTATTTACCTACCTACCTAAAACTATTGAATAAGAATTAAAACTTACTAGGACGACTTTATAGATTAGAACCTATCTAAAAGTAAACAAAATAAAGACGCAACATTCAAAAAGAGATGTCTCCTTTGCTAAAATTAATTATACTTAAAAAATCTAGGATGGTAGCTGTGACATACATTATCTTTTGTTTTCCTTCAGAATGGAAACTGTCACAGCTAATAGGTACCTACCTTCCTTCTTAGATTTTTCAGAGTATATGTATATTTTCTTAAAAAAGAATAATGGCATTTTAATGTCGCGATCTCAATTTTGCAGTTATCCACGTCATGACAAATTGTAAAAGAAAACTACAAAGTGCTACGGTTTCTACGTTGTAGCAGACTCTGATGTCATAGAACCAATCAACTATAACTACTTGCGTCATTTAGATCAAAGCCTTTTTGACCCAATTCGCAGAGTCGTTAACACTCGTAATAGTTGCTCGAGAAAACTTACATATGTCGTAGGATGATTTGATAATTCGAATCTTCGCGAAAATCCTAGGGATTTTGCGAAAACGCGGATAATTAGACAATGGTGAAACCATTGCATAGTAAAAGCCTGCCGAGCCTAGTCGAGTTCAACTTTACGTTGCTCCTCGAAATCGCTGCTGCCAAACCACTCTGAGGGCTCGATATTACATCTTTTTCATATGCCGTTTCTGAACAGTCGCCATGCTTCCGCTTGCCTTCCTCCAGTTCAGAGTAAAAGATGCGCTTCGCTACTCTCTCCTCCGTCCTAAGACAGAGTTTTTTTTTATCAACTATCAGTTGCTCTATGACTAACCCTACCACCCGTGAGTATATTTTCATAATAAAAAGCCCTAAAACTACATTATTTATTTGGCAAGTGGCAACTTTAAACTCCTTCAGTAATTAATACCAATTTATTGCACTATTTCGTGCGTGCATTATTTATTTATTTGTTTTTATCGGCCCCGGTTTGCCTGGACACTACCCTTAATTATTGTTAGTGTCTATATCAGTGTACTGCTTGCTGTTCACCCCGTGGCAAGCAGCAAAGGCTTACACGTGACGTGGTAGGAACTAGAAAGTTGGTTAGTATATCCTAGGTATATTCAATACGTTTAGTTAGGTGCATTTGCGTTCAGTAAAAGTTACTAAGAAAATGTTGTTTAGTTTCATATGTTTCATTAACAGAACACTCATAAAAGTACTTTGCACTTAAATTTTACCTACTATTTGTTATTATGATATACAATGCCTGAATCATATAAGTTGGTAAACACAAGAATCTGTGCTATTCGCAGCATAACAGCATTGAATGTGCAATCAAATGACGGATGCGGATCGGAAATCCATTAATCTCAACCCAACAACGTGTTTGACACATGACCATGAAATACGTAATAGTATAGTGCGACCGTCAGAACTGTTCGGGTGGCGATATTAGGAACTAAAATTTGGCTAGGTTTTTTTTTTTTTTTCTAGTGGCACTAGTTGTACTTTGTGCCAGTGTCAAGTTTATGTCCCTTTTCCTACTCGTATCACTTGCCTTTTAATGTATCCAATTAAATATTATAGAATATTGTCATCCTTTATTATATTTAATAATATTAAAATTTAGTTTATGTATTATCTATCTATCTATGACAGGTGCACAGATTTGTTGGTTTATCTATACAGACTTATAAGAGTTACTGTGCAAAGAAAAGCATATACCTATACCACTGATGACTTTTGTTCCTTAAAGTTGTTGTTTCATCTAAAATAGGCCATATTTTTTTTAACACGTTGTATTTTAATTTTAAATTAATTTTGCCACATAATATAGAGATCTTCGCCAAGCATTATTACCTTTGTAAGTTTTACCGTGGGAATAGGTATAAATATATCCCACTGTAAAAGTTCCCTTTTTTCTGATAGAGTATTGACTTTAACCAAGCTTTCCTTTATTTCATTACACAGAATCTAGAGTCAGGACAGGATGTATCGAACCGTTTTTTTTTCTTACTGGTATTAGGACATCAATCGTTCTATGTGGCAGAAAGCTCGCTAGTTTCCTTTTTTACCGGCACGTGGCTGGACGCCTGGAGATAACTTTTATATACCTATAGAGTGACATTTTACTAGTAGACTATACTGGAATCTAGGCATTTGCTGGTGATAACAACTAACTATCCCCGAGGAAATTACACTTGTTGAAACAAAATAAAATGTACTTCATAGGGAATCAGCTATGCCTGTGTTGTGTGTAGGCACAGTATAATTCAATATTTTGGTCAGACTCATATATTATACTGTGGTATAGGTGAGCAATAATGATTACACGAATAGCTACTTGACTTTATGTTGTAATTGCAATTAATTAACGATAAAAAAGAAAGCCATCCGTGGTCTGGTGGTCTCAGCCATTGGGCTCCCGATCCGGAGGTTGTGGGTTCAATTCCTACGGGGCGAACACATTGTTGAAATTTGTCAATTTATCAGTTAATGAGATTTAATTTAACCCAATTTGGTTAGGACAATGCAGGCTGTAAGAAAAATGATCCGATCTTCCGATCCGAGGGTACTTAAAACCATCGACTCCGGTCACTGTCTTTGTGATGTCAGGGCTTATTGGCTATGCTACTTAGGTAGGTAAAAAATCTCTGACACTAGGGTTCATCGGGTAGTAGGTACCTACAATAGCTCGATAAGAAGAGAAGAAGGAGCAATTGTCCAACTGCTAGTAATATACTCGTGCTTAACCGTACGCAGCGTTCGTGACCCCAAAACCGTTGGCACAATCTCAAACATGCTCGGTGTAGGTATAAACATTACCAGTAGAGCTGCACCCAACATGTGTTGAACCTTTATATCAGCTTTCCACCTCGCGGTTTTGCATACACTCAAATAGTCACTACTATATCTCTATCACGGGATAAGCAGAGCGTCAAAAGCTTAGTAAAAGCTAATAAATATCTAGAGTAAACCATTGACTACACATTAAGATAGGGACAAGTTGCCAGCCGATCTTCTTTATTGCAAACACTTTGGTTTCCCCACTACTGACGTGTTCGGTATACAGGGTGTAAAAAAAAAGTACTGCGTTCCTTTAAACCACATGTTCTACTAATGATACCAAACAACATCCCAAAGCAAAAAATTTTAGCTCGAAATAAAATTTTGCCTTTTCCATACAAAGCTGCAGATCCCGGAGAGCATCTTTGTATGGAAAAGGCATTTTTTTTTCCGAGCGAATTTTTTTCTGCTTTGGGAAAGTTGTTTGGTATCATCAGTAGAACGTGTGGTTGAAAGGAACGCAGTACTTTTTTTTACACCCTGTATAGGTACAGAGCTGCATCTAATATGAACTGAACCTTTATATTCAGACAACTAAGCTTTCTGCCCGCGGTTTCCCGCGCTAAAATTATAGCTTTCCCGTAGAAATGAGTTGTTTTCGCGTAAAAAGTAGCCTACTACGAGTATGTTGTTATCGTATGTATATGAATGCGAAATTGTCTAAAGGTGAAAGAATTTTCAAAATATTTATTGGTGGCGAATTGTACGAGTTTACGAGTAACCAACATAAAACATTTTCCTATTTTGTTTTTAGTTAAGATGTAGATAAATCCCATTGGTTTAGTTTTCAAATTCAGATACCTACTATAAATTTCGCACTTCGGAAGGCACGTTAAGCCGCTAGTCCCGGTTAGACGATCGTTAAACCAGATCGGAGAGCTAAGTGGCTTTATAAAAGCTATGTTCTGATTTCAAAACTAAATAAATAAAAATGTAAGTAGCTATATAAGATTTTTGAAAAATTTGTTCGGGCAGATTATTTTTCAGCCTCACCTAAATTATTGAGCCTCATTCAGCTGCTTCTCCTCCCGGGCATGCTGTAGAAGTCAGCAAAGGGATTTGAGGGTTACAATGTATTGAAATGTAAAAGGCGAAGGGGTTGCGAACCTTTGTTTAAAACTGCGTTAGCTAGGATACATAAACTAAACTATTCTGTCAGTAATAACCATTCTCCCGTCGATAAACAATGGACTATTATTATATTGCTTAATTTTTTCGCAACTGTATTAAAAATAGTTATTTAGTACCTACACGTGCGGAACCGTCATTGCAAATTGTTCCGACTGTCAACAAAAAAGCTAATTCACTCTCTTCGAAGTTACAATGTCGCTTCGCTAGTATCCGCAACGTGTGCCCGACAGACGTTTCCCCCACAGATTAAGAGTAGGCTAGATACCGCTTTGTTAGATATATGATCATCACAGCATCATATTGTAATGGCTTTTTCTGCGCAGATAAAAACCGAGCTAATGACTAAAACTGCGTTCCCCAGGCGGTGCTCGCATTTTTTTTGCAATGGGCATGGTATAATAAAATTGCCAAATTTATCATTGTCTTTCATATGTACACGTAATAGTGGATATCAGTGACATTTCGATCAGGTACCTAGTTAGTGTGTCAAATTCGTCAAGCCAAGCCAAGTTTGACTTGCGTTATCTAGCCTCCTCTAAATCTGTGTTTTTCCCATTTCACAGCGTTGGACAGGTCGATTTGCTTGGTTTCCCTTGCTGATAAATACCTATAATCATTGGAAGACTATATTACACAGAAACTGTCATATCATAATTCATTCAAAATCACATTCAAGTTTCTTGTCATCGTCAATTTCCGAGAATTTACAAATCTACCTAAACGAAAAAAAAAGCGCTATGTCAAAAAAACTGCTAAAGCAGACAATTATAAAACTTATATTTATATTTTACTTTCTAATTAAATAACGAGAGATGGATGAGATTTTTCAGTCTAGTTTAAGTATTTCTTACTAGTACAATATTACAGTTTTGTTTATGGGTCTACATTCTAGAGTAATTTGGATAAGCATAGTTGGAGCAAAATAATTTGAGCCGATTTGGCTTAACGTCTTATCTATGAGAGCACAATATAGGTAGAACAAAAGATGAGTAACCCGGTCGAGGCGCTTTTAAGCTTTGTTACTTGGGTATCCTTTTATCAAGCAAGCCAAGCCGTATTTAAATCCAATATACAGGGTGTAAAAAAACCCATTTGTTTTTTACACCCTGTATAATGTATAACATTCATCGGCTCAAATTATTTTTCCCCAACTATACTACCTTATTAAAAGATAATGAATTTTCCTGTACCGCTAAATTTAGGGTGGTGACTTTTATCATGCGTTTGTTGACGAGTCACCGCGTGCGCGTGCGCTCTGAGATCATTGATATAATAAAATACGCTCATCCATCACTAAACGAAAACTGGGCCCAAGAAATATGACGACGACAGTTCCGCAGAGAAAATAGACGCTGGTTTTAATTAAAATGGAAATGCAGACTAAAAATAAATCGGTATAAATAATTTGTATTGAAGCAACAAACGACCGTGACGTTAAGCTTAGCCTACATAAAGAAAGTTTGTATAGCTTGGTGCCCGATACAGGGATTTTAGTACAAGTAAGCTGCAAGCTAGCTTCGAAATACTACGACAAAACAAATGAGTCACAATAATGTAGACAACTGACTAAAAATAATTTAGCATCCCATTCATACATAATACGTATCTCGTAGATGTTGCGTAATTACAGCTCAGAATTCCTTGGCAATGGCATTCGGTTTACTTCTGAAATAGATAGTGCACACCCGTCGCTCGCATATTTCAAATACCCACAATTTCATAAATATCTGTAGGGCTTATTTCTCACGGGAGATTAATCAGCATTCAACCGGTAGATGCGTCGGGACCGAGACCGAGTGAAAGCCCCTAGACATCTCGCAGATACTTTTGTTGTTTCTCATCCACTCCACCGCATTGAAAAGCTCAACGATCTAGGTAGACTTGCCGTTACATTTAATATCGCTCGTCTTAGCTACTTCAGAACTGTAAACAGCAGCGCGTCTATTTAAATCACGTTAAATATGGAGCTCAACCGAGGCGCTGATTTTGACGCGAATCCCAACGGCTACCAGACTGCCAGCTGATTCTGACACTCTGTTGACATGTGGATTAATTTGGCGGCGGTATATATTTACATAGCGAGACGTGGCGTCGTATGACCACTTCCTTTTTTTTCCAGTGATAACCCACTCGAAGACGTAGGCAGAGTTGGTCGCGTCAGTGCTGACGTCGCTATAGGAGTTCTTATAGATTCTAGCGTGTTGTCCACCCACCTAGGTATAAGATAAACTTTTCCTGGATGTATTTTAAGCCTTATACTGAAACATTCTAAATATTTAACTGATATGATTATGATAAGACAAAAACAAAACCGGTAACGCGATGTCGATATGTCTCTCTCTATTTAACAAGTGAAAATAAATTTATTTAATCAAAATGATATACTACACTTACCTAACAAATGTAGACAAGACATACTATTCAAGTTGAAATGAATGTTGCTGTAGCTGATTTCATCAAAAGCTATATATAGGTAGTTTAGTAATCGAAATAATTTAAAGTTCATGTCGGTCAACAATATACCAAGTTGACAATGTAAATTCGTAATATCATTAACGCAACAGCAAACCATTAATTTAACAAACGTGGCTTTCAATAATCATGGCGCCACAATTAATATGAATTTCGATACAACAGAATACTCATTATTAATTTAATCTTCTATGTTATGCCAAGTTATGCTTAGTATTCAGTAATGATGAAATATTACCTAATTTAGAACAAGCGTGGACTGCCTAAAATCGAACTACCAAGTGTGCCGTAAAATATGTATTATTTGTCCTGTCCAAGTTATACCTACCTATTGCGTGGATATTTCATAGGAAAAAACTAAAAAATATTCTTTTGAGATAACATCGCGATTGTCTTTACAATTCTTTGTTTGTGTCTATTATTTTTATTAATAAAGCATAACTACGTTACAGATAAAATTCTTTTTTTTTTTGTTATATTTCAATGTATCCCGAATCCCGCTTATTTTATTTTTCAGATGCATTAATCAGAATTTTATTTTTAAATCTCGGTGTAGTTCATCTAGTCTAAGCCTAAGATGGCATTTAAATCATTTGTTGTATTCAATAATTCCTTGGAGTCTAAAGCATGGAAGGTCTTTGAATTAAATTACCGGGTGTAAGGGACAGCTTCCCTGTTGCCCGCTCAACAAATTAGAACAACTTTTACCAGGAAATTCTTTCAGAAAACGATAAAATTTCTTGACTTAGCTATACAAAATGACCACCTCGCGATCAGACTTATCGCGAGAAGAATGACTTATCTTATCTGAGAGAATTACTTTGTGAAAGTTGTTCAGTTTCGTTGACTGAGCAACCCCTGTCAGTTTCCGTTGAGCTGGTCCCTTACACCCCGTATTATGTCTTCCATGCTGGACTGGTCCGAAAGAAAAACGTAGAATGTGCCAACTGCTTCCCCACGAGGCATGATGTACGAGTGAAAGGGATTCGAGGGTTGCAGTATAAGTATTGTAATTTAGGCAATGGGCTGGCAACCTGTTACTATAGCGATCATATTTCAATCTAATATTGTCAAAAAAAATTGGCAGACGTGACCAAAACGCCTATTTTACGCTCCATCGTGCCTACCCCGTAAAGGATAAATCCGTGCTTTTATTTATAAATCTAGGAACTACATTTTAGTAGGTTTGTCTCGTAAGACAATTATTTTAATTTTCGATATCCTCATGCTATGACCCTATTTGTATTGTGTATGACAAGGTAAATAATTAAAATGGACAGTAAACATAGTCACGACCCAAAATATCAGATAAATCGAATAATAAAAAGATGAAATATTAATTTAATGCTGTAAATGATAATTATTATATAAAGAGTGGGTGGTATTTCGTTGCTGTGTTTTGAAGAAATCATACGTTACTCAATAATTTCCAAAGTACAGCTTTGGTTATCATTAAGTAGAATTTATTGATTTCTTACGCACAAGGCACTGCACTTCTCACGCTGCTAGCTATATCTAAAGAACATAATAATAATAAACAAATATCCAGATGGAACTTTTACTGGATTGTAAATTAGGTCATTTTGATAGAAACTGCAAAGTAAGTAGGTAGGTCCTACATTCCGT
>JARACY010006553.1:0-16365 GCA_029255725.1 Scrobipalpa atriplicella
TAAACTACTTCCATTTTGGACGAGGAGTGATAGAAAAACATAGAATGTGCCAGCTCCATATTTATGAATTTTAGCGTGGCGCTGCATGTCGGAGAAAATATCAAATATATGATATGAACAACCATAGACCTTCCACGTAATACAATGAGGTTTTATCTTAGGGTCAATTTTTGTATTGCGATTCTATGTATGTACATGGAACAAGAAGTTTTATATTGTATGATCTTGACGGTCTAGTTAGTTCCTTTTTTTCGCCACACTCAATACACCATAAACACGGAGAGGCACTGTAATCCTTACAGACAGTGATGAATGAACTTGTCAGTCATTTGATTAACATTATTTTTGTTTCGTTTTATTGTTAATGGCATTTGATGTCCATTATAATTTGACAAATATTTAAATCGTGTTTTACAATGAACAACATTCAAATTAAATGGATTAACAAGCAATATTGTTAACAAAATAGCAAGTTTATTTCTGAATGCTATTGGTTCATATTTGAATAATCAAAATTCTATATTCAAGTTTATTTTAATTTATGAACATGATCGTTATTTTTTCGAACAATATTCAACTAATTATTAATCTAAAAGTATGTAAACTTTTGTTTACTTTGCAGATTCTCTTCTCGCGGCGGCGTCATACAACTATCTGACCAATAAGAGCTCAGATGCGATATCGTCTGAAATGGCGCAAAATTCAAAATGTCTTAAATCGATTTTGATGGATTATAATTTTACGAATAGATAATTTTTATCAAATCAAGCTATTTATAAGAAAATATTATATTTGTGGAGTGACGATGCGCATAAACATGAAGGCGTATCGTTACAGTTGTTGTGCAACAAAAGTTCCTCGACGAGAGCGGACTTTATTATAGTCAGCGCAGATTTTGGTGCGGATTTCATGGACAGAATAAGTTTTACAGATTGTCCGAATTTCCAACTTTAATAAGCTTGAAGTTTATTTCGTTATTGCCCACCGCAATGCAATTAAATTTACTTTACCTAGTGATATTTTTTTTAAATATACCTGAAGAGGTTCCAAAAATTTATAGAAATGAATTTAATTTTAAATTAATTGAAAAACGAATCATTGGAAAATTAAAAAAAAAAAATACATCTAAGAAATTAGTTCATGGTCCTACAATTGCAACGATTAAAAATATTCATGAAACATATTTAAAAAACTTAAATGCCAAAATTGCTACCTAATAATATTTGAAAATTCATCGACAAAATGCAGATAATGTTACGAGAGCAAAACTTCTGATCATATTTAGTATCCTTAAATTAGGTGCTGCTGCTACTGAGCCCATCAAAAATATTCCTCAAAAGATGGCCAAACATTTTCAGGGCACCTGTGTGTTGTCGTTATTATCCAAAGATAAGTGTGAGAGGTATCTCGTTTCTTATGAGCTGATATTTGTTTTTTAGTTGATATTTGCTTTTTGTCTCTTTTATTCTTGCTCTTCTTAACAGAAGCCAGCAACAAATTTACCCTCCGGCGATTGACACGAAAATGACTTTTTTAACGCTGTAAACATCACAGGTAGACTGTAAATCGTCGAGTGTAGTTTCTTTTACTTTTATAACAGTAACGTTTCCATTGTGAGTGTACCTGGTGACTCCAATTTTTTTGGGGTTTAGATTTTTTTTCTTTTTTGTTCTTTATCAATTGCTGTTCGCCCTTTCTCTGATTTTATTTTCACCCGACTACACTTGTGATAATGTCGTTGTGGAGTTCTACTGAGTCGTGTTT
This sequence comes from Scrobipalpa atriplicella, assembly GCA_029255725.1. Classification (NCBI taxonomy): domain Eukaryota; kingdom Metazoa; phylum Arthropoda; class Insecta; order Lepidoptera; family Gelechiidae; genus Scrobipalpa; species Scrobipalpa atriplicella. The sequence goes on from JARACY010006553.1 coordinate 1,765, forward strand.
AGGTTCGTTTTTGAGTGCATTGATGCGAGCTTTGATAGCTCTTTCCATGCAGGTTAGACAGGGTTTGCAAACGTTTGTCGTTATAACACTGCGAGTAGTTCATCAGGCTTGTATATTACGAGGACTGTACAAGTTGATGAGCGTCTTGTGCCTGTTTTAGCCCCGTCATGGTGCTATTTAATTTTATTTCTCTTCTTCTGACGGACTGCTTTCCTGTAACTGCAATTTAAAAAAAGTTTATAAATCATTAGAAAATATACTGAATCCCAAAACATATTTAAAAGTTTATGGAGAAAAAATATTTTAGTATGAAATAATATTATATATTATTCTGGGTGTTTCATATTTGTTGCATAACAAGATTATGTATAAAAAAAAATATTTCCTTACCTTATGGAGATTGTAACAAAGAGAATAAGTAATGATAAAGACATGTAATTCCATTATGCAGAATTCTTAACTTCAATGCGAGTATTTCACCCAACCGTTATGTTTGTAAGCACATTAAATTAACTCTATACCTATTATTCCTTGTTATATTCCTGTGGAAGAAAATTAATGATTGTAAAACCTCTTTTTTAACTATTCAGTATTATACATATTATTACACAAAATACTACTCTTGAAATAACTACAGATTACAGAACTTATGTTATTAAATAAAAAAAACACTCACATAAAAAACAATTTTAGATTTAATCTCAGCTGTATTGTAAAATAATAAAGGCGCTCTACAGTCTACACACCCTTTTATTCACAAACGAGATGAAATCACGTCTATTAGACTCAATGCTAAGGACGAACTGGTAAAAGTTTTCACACGCGCATTGCTTTTATCAGCAGAGAGAGATGTGTAATTGTATACTACATTGTGGTATCTTCATACTACTCCGCCCGGCTTCAAATATTTACAAGACCGGTAATTAGGATGCGTAATGATAACTGGGGCATGATTGAAATGTGTGAACATGCTTTTTCACGTTTTAAACAGGTTTAAATTTTTTTTAGACTCTCATTAAAACTTATGAAAATTCGTTTGTCAGGGTTTTTTCGATTTCTAGGAATCATACTATTTTGACATGTTTATCGTCAAACAACCTCTCATTTTCTTACCAATTGAAAAGCGTTTTTTCACACATTGAACGGTATAAAATATTCTTTTACACATTTTTTAAAAGCTGCTAATAGTTTAGAAGGAATATCAAATTTACTGATAAAAACAGTTTTTTTTCAGTTTGTTTTTTAGCATAACCTATAATTATATGAACTAGAATATTTTCAAACGTTGCGATTGTAGACCATGAACTAATTTCTTAGATGTATATTTTTTTAGAATTTTCCATTGAATCGTTTAGGAGGAATATACTTTTAAAAACAACAATTTGCCGGTAGGAATCACCTTAATACCTATCTAAAACAAGCCGTGCTTCGACCCGATACAATTAAAATATTAAGATTAATGGAGTTAAGGTTTTATATAAAATTATAAAATGTATTTATATATTTTATTTAGTTATAAAATTAAACATTAGATAGACCCTAACATCACCCAGTTGTCCGCAAAATGTTTGCTTTCCTCCAGTTTCGCCGTTCTATTGTCCACTTATTGTTTACATCCGGTCTGGTCCAGCAACCAGCAAGACGCTAAGACAGAGGGTTTACAATAACATCGGCTGTAGAGGCAAATCTTTCCGCGACTTGGCCTACTCTTTAACAAACATGCGGTCAGGGATAAGCACATAAAAGACGAATAAGTTTTTTCTACTACAAGATACTCGGTTGAAATAAAAAAACTGCCTTTTTCTGAACAGATCAAATATTATCTTTTTATGTGAAAGTTTCAATAATAATCTTTTAATTCCTATAATAATATTAGGTATACTAGTTATTCTACAATGACAAGACTAATGAATAAATGAACAAAGGAGTTACATAAGGTGATTCTAGGGAAAGAGAATGAATGAGTTATACAAACAAACGTACAATTCATTGTAATACGTGGTGAAGAAAATAGATTTTTACTGTGATTTTTATTATTATTTAGATTGCCCCCACTATCTTTTGTTTTAGTTTACTTAACTATTTAAATTCGAATTTATAACTTTTATCAAAGAAAATTGATTACAATTTTGATAAAAGGGTGGTATATTTTTGTCTTTCTCTTTTACATAAATCTTTATCTCTCTTGGAAATTTAATATCTAGGGAGGGAATAACTTCTCTTAGATCTGATAATTAAAGTGCAATAAGTAAAACAACGACATAAAAACAGTTGAGCAAAGTTGGAACGAGTCGGTACTCTCGCTACTGTTGTCATAAAAGTGAATCTTTTTACTGCGCCAGGAATGGGGCTATGTAAAAGTGTAGCGGGGGCAAGAAAACGGGACCAAGTTCTTCCACCCAACTTCCCTCGTTACTCACAAAGATGTGACTTTTATGATGGAATCAGACTTTTAGGATATTTGTACGCAATTTTCCCAGAATTTGCTCAGGGGCAGAGTGAAGTGAATCGCTAAAGTTTATTTTTATTATACTCATGACTCATAAACGCTCGTAATTCGCGTCTATTGAAATTTTAGATAATGTTGTCCGATTACTTCAATGCTGGACTGATAGTGATGGAAAAGCATAGAGTGTGCCAGCTGTATTTCCTCCCGTGCATGCTGTAAAAATCAGCTAAGGGAATCGAGGGGTTTTAGTGTATTGCAATTTAGGCGATGGGCTGACAGCCTATCACTATAGCAATATACATAATCACCCTCAAAACTTGAGACGTGGCGGAATGACCTTTATTTTAGGTCGTTTTTGCTCTGCTTACCCCAACAGGGAAAAAGGCGTGACTTTATGTATGTATGTTGTCCGATTAAATAAAAATGCAGAAACTTCTAACATAGCACAAATTGGATAATATTTTCTTAAGCCACAGCGGAGTTTGAGTTCGTATGAGAAAATGTCATTTCATTCTACACTTACTGCCTATACACACATGCCGCAAAAACGAACGACCGGCACTGTGTGTAGGCAGCTTTTTAGTACCAAACAGCCTTGTCAAATCCACACATATAATATTTAGGCTCGTATTTATAAAGCGATCTCAAGATAGAGAGCAATATTAAGTAGGGATTTGACAGATCGTTTTGTACTGAAATGACATTTCTGATACGGACTCAAACTCGCTGTCACTCTTGAGAGCTGATTATAAATACGGGCCTAAAATTTTTTAATTATACACTATGCAGCTGAGATAAAAAATAAAGCTTTATTTTTAAAGGAGTAAGCACTTCTGCTAATAAACTAGTTTTGATGTTCGGATTTAATAATTTCACATTAAAAGTAAAAAAGAACGATCAATCTTCATCCCTCTCATGACCTGCATGTTCCTCCATGCCTGCCCCTGCCCTTAAAAAAATGTGGAAAAATGTACCAACATATTTACTTAGGTACTTACAAATCACTACTGGCAGATACCACCCCCCCCCCCCTGCCTTCCCCCCCCCTCCCCCCCTCAGTACACCCATGCTAGAACTAGATAGATACAATTTTATTTTGTTCATCTTATCGAGTACATTGCCCTTTACGCAAAAAAAAAAAACTTGTTTGTATAATATCAAAGTCAGAAGTGAACAGGCATCTTCTGGGTGAGCTCGCTCCTTCGTCGACTATGTCTCAGTCGCTACCAACCTAGACTGGAGCCAAGAACAACCCGAAAAAAAAAAAAAAAACAACAGCATGAATACCAAAATAGCTCTCCTTTCTATGACATCATAGTGGCTTTGCGAATGTGTAGCGTCGCATGGCGTTGCATAAAATTAAATGAATCCCTCGCACTGCCCCCGGCGGATTCAACTCATTTCGCTTATCGGCCTCCCACTGCGCTCAGTAACATATACATACATACCTACATACAGGATGTTATATAGAACGATGTAATTTTATAAACTGAACACTCCGTATGCTAGGTATGTATGTATATGTTACTGAGCGCAGTGGAGGCCGATAAGCGAAATGAGTTTGAATCCGCCGGGGGCAGTGCGAGGGATTCATTTAATTTTATGCAACGCCATGCGACGCTACACATTCGCAAAGCCACTATGATGTCATAGAAAGGAGAAGCTATTTTGGTATTCATGCTGTTGTTTTTTTTTTTTTTTTTGGGTTGTTCTTGGCTCCAGTCTAGGTTGGTAGCGACTGAGACATAGTCGACGAAGGAGCGAGCTCACCCAGAAGATGCCTGTTCACTCTGACTTTGATATTATACAAACAAGTTTTTTTTTTTGCGTAAAGGGCAATGTACTCGATAAGATGAACAAAATAAAATTGTATCTATCTAGTTCTAGGTCTGAGCTGGTGTACTGAGGGGGGAGGGGGGGGGAGGCAGGGGGGGGGGGTATCTGCCAGTAGTGATTTGTAAGTACGCTAAGTAAATATGTTGGTACATTTTCCACATTTTTTTAAGGGCAAGGGGCATGGAGGAACATGCAGGTCATGAGAGGGATGAAGATTGATCGTTTCTTTTTACTTTTAATGTGAAATTATTAAATCCGAACATCAAAACTAGTTTTATTAGCAGAAGTGCTTACTCCTTTAAAAATAAAGCTTTATTTTTATCTCAGCTGCATAGTGTATATATATAGTGTATAATTAAAAAATTTAGGCCCGTATTTATAATCAGCTCTCAAGAGTGACAGCGAGTTTGAGTCCGTATCAGAAATGTCATTTCAGTACAAAACGATCTGTCAAATCCCTACTTAATATTGCTCTCTATCTTGAGATCGCTTTATAAATACGAGCCTAAATATTATATGTGTGGATTTGACAGGCTGTTTGGTACTAAAAAGCTGCCTACACACAGTGCCGGTCGTTCGTTTTTGCGGCATGTGTGTATAGGCAGTAAGTGTAGAATGAAATGACATTTTCTCATACGAACTCAAACTCGCTGTGGCTTAAGAAAATATTATCCAATTTGTGCTATGTTAGAAGTTTCTGCATTTTTATTTAATCGGACAACATACATACATAAAGTCACGCCTTTTTCCCTGTTGGGGTAAGCAGAGCAAAAACGACCTAAATAAAGGTCATTCCGCCACGTCTCAAGTTTTGAGGGTGATTATGTATATTGCTATAGTGATAGGCTGTCAGCCCATCGCCTAAATTGCAATACACTAAAACCCTCGATTCCCTTAGCTGATTTTTACAGCATGCACGGGAGGAAATACAGCTGGCACACTCTATGCTTTTCCATCACTATCAGTCCAGCATTGAAGTAATCGGACAACATTATCTAAAATTTCAATAGACGCGAATTACGAGCGTTTATGAGTCATGAGTATAATAAAAATAAACTTTAGCGATTCACTTCACTCTGCCCCTGAGCAAATTCTGGGAAAATTGCGTACAAATATCCTAAAAGTCTGATTCCATCATAAAAGTCACATCTTTGTGAGTAACGAGGGAAGTTGGGTGGAAGAACTTGGTCCCGTTTTCTTGCCCCGCTACACTTTTACATAGCCCCATTCCTGGCGCAGTAAAAAGATTCACTTTTATGACAACAGTAGCGAGAGTACCGACTCGTTCCAACTTTGCTCAACTGTTTTTATGTCGTTGTTTTACTTATTGCACTTTAATTATCAGATCTAAGAGAAGTTATTCCCTCCCTAGATATTAAATTTCCAAGAGAGATAAAGATTTATGTAAAAGAGAAAGACAAAAATATACCACCTTTTATCAAAATTGTAATCAATTTTCTTTGATAAAAGTTATAAATTCGAATTTAAATAGTTAAGTAAACTAAAACAAAAGATAGTGGGGCAATCTAAATAATAATAAAAATCACAGTAAAAATCTATTTTCTTCACCACGTATTACAATGAATTGTACGTTTGTTTGTATAACTCATTCATTCTCTTTCCCTAGAATCACCTTATGTAACTCCTTTGTTCATTTATTCATTAGTCTTGTCATTGTAGAATAACTAGTATACCTAATATTATTATAGGAATTAAAAGATTATTATTGAAACTTTCACATAAAAAGATAATATTTGATCTGTTCAGAAAAAGGCAGTTTTTTTATTTCAACCGAGTATCTGTAGTAGAAAAAACTTATTCGTCTTTTATGTGCTTATCCCTGACCGCATGTTTGTTAAAGAGTAGGCCAAGTCGCGGAAAGATTTGCCTCTACAGCCGATGTTATTGTAAACCCTCTGTCTTAGCGTCTTGCTGGTTGCTGGACCAGACCGGATGTAAACAATAAGTGGACAATAGAACGGCGAAACTGGAGGAAAGCAAACATTTTGCGGACAACTGGGTGATGTTAGGGTCTATCTAATGTTTAATTTTATAACTAAATAAAATATATAAATACATTTTATAATTTTATATAAAACCTTAACTCCATTAATCTTAATATTTTATTGTATCGGGTCGAAGCACGGCTTGTTTTAGATAGGTATTAAGGTGATTCCTACCGGCAAATTGTTGTTTTTAAAAGTATATTCCTCCTAAACGATTCAATGGAAAATTCTAAAAAAATATACATCTAAGAAATTAGTTCATGGTCTACAATCGCAACGTTTGAAAATATTCTAGTTCATATAATTATAGGTATGCTAAAAAACAAACTGAAAAAAAACTGTTTTTATCAGTAAATTTGATATTCCTTCTAAACTATTAGCAGCTTTTAAAAAATGTGTAAAAGAATATTTTATACCGTTCAATGTGTGAAAAAACGCTTTTCAATTGGTAGAAAATGAGAGTTGTTGACGATAAACATGTCAAAATAGTATGATTCCTAGAAATCGAAAAAACCCTGACAAACGAATTTTCATAAGTTTTAATGAGAGTCTAAAAAAAATTTAAACCTGTTAAAACGTGAAAAAGCATGTTCACACATTTCAATCATGCCCCAGTTATCATTACGCATCCTAATACCGGTCTTGTAAATATTTGAAGCCGGGCAGTAGTATGAAGATACCACAATGTAGTATACAATTACACATCTCTCTCTGCTGATAAAAGCAATGCGCGTGTGAAAACTTTACCAGTTCGTCCTTAGCATTGAGTCTAATAGACGTGATTTCATCTCGTTTGTGAATAAAAGGTGTGTAGACTGTAGAGCGCCTTTATTATTTTACAATACAGCTGAGATTAAATCTAAAATTGTTTTTTATGTGAGTGTTTTTTTTATTTAATAACATAAGTTCTGTAATCTGTAGTTATTTCAAGAGTAGTATTTTGTGTAATAATATGTATAATACTGAATAGTTAAAAAAGAGGTTTTACAATCATTAATTTTCTTCCACAGGATATAACAAGGAATAATAGGTATAGAGTTAATTTAATGTGCTTACAAACATAACGGTTGGGTGAAATACTCGCATTGAAGTTAAGAATTCTGCATAATGGAATTACATGTCTTATCATTACTTATTCTCTTTGTTACAATCTCCATAGGTAAGGAAATATTTTTTTTATACATATCTTGTTATGCAACAAATATGAAACACCCAGAATAATATATAATATTATTTCATACTAAAATATTTTTTCCCATAAACTTTTAAATATTTTTGGGATTCAGTATATTTCTAATGATTTATAAACTTTTTTTAAATTGCAGTTACAGGAAAGCAGTCCGTCAGAAGAAGAGAAATAAAATTAAATAGCACCATGACGGGGCTAAACAGGCACAAGACGCTCATCAACTTGTACAGTCCTCGTATATACAAGCCTGATGAACTACTCGCAGTGTATAACGACAAACGTTGCAAACCCTGTCTAACCTGCATGGAAAGAGCTATCAAAGCTCGCATCAATGCACTCAAAAACGAACCTAAACACGACTCAGTAGAACTCCACAACGACATTATCACAAGTGTAGTCGGTGAAAATAAAATCAGAGAAAGGCGAACAGCAATTGATAAAGAACAAAAAGAAAAAAAATCTAAACCCAAAAAAATTGGAGTCACCAGGTACACTCACAATGGAAACGTTACTGTTATAAAAGTAAAAGAAACTACACTCGACGATTTACAGTCTACCTGTGATGTTTACAGCGTTAAAAAGTCATTTTCGTGTCAATCGCCGGAGGGTAAATTGTTGCTGGCTTCTGTTAAGAAGAGCAAGAATAAAAGAGACAAAAAGCAAATATCAACTAAAAAACAAATATCAGCTCATAAGAAACGAGATACCTCTCACTTATCTTTGGATAATAACGACAACACACAGGTCCCTGAAAATGTTTGGCCATCTTTTGAGGAATATTTTTGATGGGCTCAGTAGCAGCAGCACCTAATTTAAGGATACTAAATATGATCAGAAGTTTTGCTCTCGTAACATTATCTGCATTTTGTCGATGAATTTTCAAATATTATTAGGTAGCAATTTGGCATTTAAGTTTTTTAAATATGTTCATGAATATTTTTAATCGTTGCAATTGTAGACCATGAACTAATTTCTTAGATGTATTTTTTTTTTTTAATTTTCCAATGATTCGTTTTTCAATTAATTTAAAATTAAATTCATTTCTATAAATTTTTGGAACCTCTTCAGGTATATTTAAAAAAAATATCACTAGGTAAGTAAATTTAATTGCATTGCGGTGGCAATAACGAAATAAACTTCAAGCTTATTAAAGTTGGAAATTCGGACAATCTGTAAAACTTATTCTGTCCATGAAATCCGCACCAAAATCTGCGCTGACTATAATAAAGTCCGCTCTCGTCGAGGAACTTTTGTTGCACAACAACTGTAACGATACGCCTTCATGTTTATGCGCATCGTCACTCCACAAATATAATATTTCTTATAAATAGCTTGATTTGATAAAAATTATCTATTCGTAAAATTATAATCCATCAAAATCGATTTAAGACATTTTGAATTTTGCGCCATTTCAGACGATATCGCATCTGAGCTCTTATTGGTCAGATAGTTGTATGACCGCCGCGAGAAGAGAATCTGCAAAGTAAACAAAAGTTTACATACTTTTAGATTAATAATTAGTTGAATATTGTTCGAAAAATAACGATCATGTTCATAAATTAAAATAAACTTGAATATAGAATTTTGATTATTCAAATATGAACCAATAGCATTCAGAAATAAACTTGCTATTTTGTTAACAATATTGCTTGTTAATCCATTTAATTTGAATGTTGTTCATTGTAAAACACGATTTAAATATTTGTCAAATTATAATGGACATCAAATGCCATTAACAATAAAACGAAACAAAAATAATGTTAATCAAATGACTGACAAGTTCATTCATCACTGTCTGTAAGGATTACAGTGCCTCTCCGTGTTTATGGTGTATTGAGTGTGGCGAAAAAAGGAACTAACTAGACCGTCAAGATCATACAATATAAAACTTCTTGTTCCATGTACATACATAGAATCGCAATACAAAATGACCCTAAGATAAAACCTCATTGTATTACGTGGAAGGTCTATGGTTGTTCATATCATATATTTGATATTTTCTCCGACATGCAGCGCCACGCTAAAATTCATAATATGGAGCTGGCACATTCTATGTTTTTCTATCACTCCTCGTCCAAAATGGAAGTAGTTTACGGAACTGTTGCGGAATTTGATCAAACTTCTGATTTAAATGAATAGTGGGAAGTCAAAAATAATCAATTTCATAATTTTCGACTTAATTTCTCATGTATTTTACGTAAAATCCTTAATTTTGTAATAAATGGGAAAAGCGCCATCTGTTCTCAAATTAGAATACTTTTAGGGCTAGCCTCCTAGGCTGTCTTCAGGTTCGAATCCGGGAGCCAATGCTATTGATTCGTGGAGGGTAGTGTTGGAAAAATCTTGGCTGAGATTGTTGCCGTCCCTTTTTGTTCTCTTATGAGCGACAGAGACAGATGTGAAATTCTATTGGTTAAGTCATGATTTTTGTAACTACGAATTGCTACCATTGGTTATTACTCGACGAATTATAAAAGTTTTGATTCATTAGCGATTTTCAAGTATTCCGTGGTAATCGTAATTTTGTCGGTTTACACAGACGCTTCCTTGGAAAAACATGTGGTTGTTTCACTTTTGGAAAGGCGCCGGGAGCGACGGTCGCAACTTTGAAGAGGTTCTTGGTTCCAGGGAAGGCGATGGATGCTGGTGGTGCCATGGCGTCTGCAGTTATTTATCTGGTCAGATCTTTCCTTATATTTCGTAGATACAGAATATAACAGTGCAATATAAAGTTTAGTAATCGCGTAACGTAAGAAAAAGCGTATGAGTATGAGTGTCGGTACTAAGCCGTGTCTGCCATATTTGTTTCCTAATCATTGTAACTACGTAAATGAAATTCACATTTATCTAAAGTTTGAATCTAGTAGTATGCTGTTTAAAATCTGTGATATTCTGGTTCTACATCATTGTCATGTATTTTAGCTTATCTCCGAGTACTTTTCTACATTCAACATTTTTACTTCGGATTGTGAGTTCTACCTACGATAATTTAATGTGTACATTTTCAGGAATTTTCCATACGTTTTATTCTATTGTATCTGTGTGAAGCTGTGATTTAAGTGTACCTATTTTTAAGAAATTATACTTTGTTTGAACGGAAATAAAGTACGGAACGGTAGGTAGTTATAACCACGACGTGTGGGTACGGAGCGGTAGGTAGTACGTTGTGCGCTTTGCCTCGTAGGTGCATTTGGTTACAGCCTTCGGTACTCATAGTGCGTGAGCTAGGTCGTAGGTTCGATTTCGTTTAAACTATTTACACTTTCTTCTGCGGGATAGTTTCTCGTTAGGTCACGGGACTGCGATATAGTTGTTGGTTATTTTGCAGAGTAGGATTGTTTCAGGATTTTGTGCGTCGGAGGGTACGTTTTGGTATGGCGTTATTTCAATAGATTAGTGTAAATTTGAGTGAAAAGTTGACCTACATTCAATCTGGTATGTAAAATAAAAGTTCGGAGATTAATTAAAAAAAATGTAGTCGCACTTATTCCTCCATAGCAAATTCGGTGGTGTAGTAGCACGACATGTCGATATCCAGAAATTATTAGTCTTGATGCGGAACTTTTGTACTACTTTTAAGCTAGTTCGAGTCAGACGTGAGAAGCGGTCACCCATCCATCAGCGGTCACCCATCCATTTTAAATCGTACAATTTTTATTAGTAAGAAATAGTTTCAAAAATAGTTCGAATTTGTTGATACATTGTTCTTAGATTTACCCTGCAGATATTTGAGGCGTGGTTTTAGATTATTGTTAATTTGTTAGTAGTATAGCCAGATTGTTTAGGATATTGATATCAGAATTAGGTGTACCTACCGGGAATTCGACGGATCTTCAATATAGGTGGACATTCCGGGCATGCGATGGATCTTCAAGAATATTAGGTGTACCTACCGGGAATTCGAAGCTTCAATAATATTAGGTGGACATTCCGGGAATTTGGCGGACCTTCGAGAATCTTGAAAGGATACTACTACTGATAGGAACGGATATTATTATTTTAGATTATTTAGGTACTGCAGTTCCGGTTTGATTCAGAGACGTCGATGTTCCAACCAGAAGGGTGACAATTACAGTTTTGAAAAGGTAATATCTACTTTTATTCAGTATTTAATGTTCATCTACATATTTTGCCTACAATTAAATATTATTCAAAATTCAGAAATGCAAAGTTTAATAATCTTTTGATACATCTTTTTATACCTAATTCAGGAAATATTTAATTCCATTTTTTGAATATTTTCTCATCAACAATTTTACTAATGACATTTTAGTAACAGTTATCTAACTAACATTTTTAACGGATTTAGAATGAATGTATGTCATATTTAGATTTAAGGCCATACTCAAATGCCAAGCAGTGGAAATTTTAGGCATTTAGAGAGTTACATTTCCGTAACTTTTATTCGTATAAAGTTTCTTATTGTTTTGATATTATTTAATCAAATGTTTATTACCAGCCTTTTACATTTTATATGGAGTTGCATAGAAAGTTTGCAATGTCAAAAGTAATAAATAAAGAAGTTACTTTTATGAAAGTGATGTTGAATTTGAGCTTACTAGGCCAAGCTAAGACAAAGCCTTAATAGTTTTCTCTAAATAAAGAATGAGAAACTATACAAGTATAGTTCGATTCACCATTTCTTAATACTTAGTTCAAGGAAACTAGGTTTGACAATTTTAAAATACAAAATTGAAGTTACATTTTAGTAGAAGGTTGAAAATAAATATTTACCTTTAACTTAAAGTAGATTCTGCAAAGTTTAAAATATGTTTTGCTTGCAGTAAATTCTCTTCATATTTTCATTTTATTTTATTTTGAAATAGATTCTTTCTGACTTTGTAATGGAAGATTAATGTTTTTTGTTTTCAAATATATATTTTCATAGATTCACAATTCTAGTAAACAAGTAAATCTAGATTTCGTGAATTCATATGTTCCATTAAACTCAGTAAATGTAAATTCAAAAGAAATCCTGATATTAAAATCACAGTAAAACTAAAGTTACCATATCATTAAATACAAAAATGAAATACATTATACTCAAATTAAATAATGAATTAATGTGAAAGGTTTTCATTTGGAATACCTAACCATACACTAGGTTCAGGAACAAACCTAGATTTGATGGATATACCCTCTTGTCCTTTTGTATACTTAGTAAAGTATGACTAGACTGACTGACAAAAATATTGCATTTTGACTTGAATTAAAGATACTTCCCCTCATATCAGGATTAAATATATTGGAGGAGCTCTGTCCAGAGTCTGGCTATACTACTAACAAATTAACAATAATCTAAAACCACGCCTCAAATATCTGCAGGGTAAATCTAAGAACAATGTATCAACAAATTCGAACTATTTTTGAAACTATTTCTTACTAATAAAAATTGTACGATTTAAAATGGATGGGTGACCGCTGATGGATGGGTGACCGCTTCTCACGTCTGACTCGAACTAGCTTAAAAGTAGTACAAAAGTTCCGCATCAAGACTAATAATTTCTGGATATCGACATGTCGTGCTACTACACCACCGAATTTGCTATGGAGGAATAAGTGCGACTACATTTTTTTTAATTAATCTCCGAACTTTTATTTTACATACCAGATTGAATGTAGGTCAACTTTTCACTCAAATTTACACTAATCTATTGAAATAACGCCATACCAAAACGTACCCTCCGACGCACAAAATCCTGAAACAATCCTACTCTGCAAAATAACCAACAACTATATCGCAGTCCCGTGACCTAACGAGAAACTATCCCGCAGAAGAAAGTGTAAATAGTTTAAACGAAATCGAACCTACGACCTAGCTCACGCACTATGAGTACCGAAGGCTGTAACCAAATGCACCTACGAGGCAAAGCGCACAACGTACTACCTACCGCTCCGTACCCACACGTCGTGGTTATAACTACCTACCGTTCCGTACTTATTTCCGTTCAAACAAAGTATAATTTCTTAAAAATAGGTACACTTTCTTCTGCGGGATAGTTTCTCGTTAGGTCACGGGACTGCGATATAGTTGTTGGTTATTTTGCAGAGTAGGATTGTTTCAGGATTTTGTGCGTCGGAGGGTACGTTTTGGTATGGCGTTATTTCAATAGATTAGTGTAAATTTGAGTGAAAAGTTGACCTACATTCAATCTGGTATGTAAAATAAAAGTTCGGAGATTAATTAAAAAAAATGTAGTCGCACTTATTCCTCCATAGCAAATTCGGTGGTGTAGTAGCACGACATGTCGATATCCAGAAATTATTAGTCTTGATGCGGAACTTTTGTACTACTTTTAAGCTAGTTCGAGTCAGACGTGAGAAGCGGTCACCCATCCATCAGCGGTCACCCATCCATTTTAAATCGTACAATTTTTATTAGTAAGAAATAGTTTCAAAAATAGTTCGAATTTGTTGATACATTGTTCTTAGATTTACCCTGCAGATATTTGAGGCGTGGTTTTAGATTATTGTTAATTTGTTAGTAGTATAGCCAGACTCTGGACAGAGCTCCTCCAATATATTTAATCCTGATATGAGGGGAAGTATCTTTAATTCAAGTCAAAATGCAATATTTTTGTCAGTCAGTCTAGTCATACTTTACTAAGTATACAAAAGGACAAGAGGGTATATCCATCAAATCTAGGTTTGTTCCTGAACCTAGTGTATGGTTAGGTATTCCAAATGAAAACCTTTCACATTAATTCATTATTTAATTTGAGTATAATGTATTTCATTTTTGTATTTAATGATATGGTAACTTTAGTTTTACTGTGATTTTAATATCAGGATTTCTTTTGAATTTACATTTACTGAGTTTAATGGAACATATGAATTCACGAAATCTAGATTTACTTGTTTACTAGAATTGTGAATCTATGAAAATATATATTTGAAAACAAAAAACATTAATCTTCCATTACAAAGTCAGAAAGAATCTATTTCAAAATAAAATAAAATGAAAATATGAAGAGAATTTACTGCAAGCAAAACATATTTTAAACTTTTGCAGAATCTACTTTAAGTTAAAGGTAAATATTTATTTTCAACCTTCTACTAAAATGTAACTTCAATTTTGTATTTTAAAATTGTCAAACCTAGTTTCCTTGAACTAAGTATTA
>JARACY010006554.1:0-16365 GCA_029255725.1 Scrobipalpa atriplicella
GTCGCCATTTAGGCTATCTCGAAAAAATATTAGGCGACACTTTAAAGAACTTATGACAGAAAATTTGAAAATTTTCTTAGTGAAACGAAACGCACAACTACGAGTATACCACAGATTAGATAGAGCATCAGTGCCGCTTTTTTGTTCTGAATTTAGATCATTTCTATATGACACAAAGATGACAGAGACATACATATTTCGTATAACACATTTCTTTCATTGATTGTTTAAGTCGCACGAAAACTTAAGCATTTTTATTTTGTCCGAAAGTTTAGTCATAAGTGTCCTTAAAAAGTATATGTACTTATAAAAACAAGCATTTATTTAAGCCATCCTGTCTTTTTCGGTTTCATGAGGCAAAAAAGTAGCCATTTAGGCTATTTTTCTAATTTTTTGGGCGATTTTAGGCTACTTCACCTTTAAAAAAAATTGGGCGATTTTAGGCTACCTAGAATTCATTTTTCTGCGACTTTACGTCGAAAAGACTTGGCAACACTGCTAATCAGTGGTCTTACTTGAAAAACTACTGAAGCTAAGCAGCAATGTATATTAAATCGGGCCCGATCGGCCGGGTAACGCTGCTATCAGCCTGGTTCTTGGTCCTAGGAGATCACACACAGAGATCACAGAACATTACTTTTTTTTAGAGTCCGTTTCACATTCACACGTAGACAGGTTTCACACGTTTACCTCTGGACTCTGGGTGGTGGGGCTTTGTGATTTCTAGTTTTTGAACGAAATTCTGTAGTTACCATCTAAAAAAAAAATACCCTTATTTAGGGAATTTTTTCGAAACCGGTTATTTTTTATTTCCTAGAATAATATAATCCTTGTTTGCTTCGTTTCATAGTTTCAAAGTTTATTTAAACATACCTAGTTTAAATCCGTATTTTATTTTTTCCTGATTTAAATCAAAGCTAAGCCTTGCCGTATTTTGTGCAAGGATGTGTGTTGGAGATTGGATGCCTTCAGCACCTTCAGCACTAATCTCTTGATGCAACCTTGTTGGAACACGTTGATCAGTGTCCCTAATTTCAATATCCTTACAATGTGAAATATAAGACGCAATCATATCATGACGCAAATTAAAAGCGCACGGGTGTAAATAGACCCATAACTATTTTGGGGTAATTATTTATTTAATGGCAAGAAATAACTGACACGTAATTTAGAATCTGTGGTAAAAATTGACATTTCGTTCGTTCGGGAGTGCGTTCACGCATGCACCTAGGGGAAACCGTTAGAGCGACTTTTAATCTGACAGCTAGCGTAAACCCCCGTTCATGCACGCACTTGCACCTGTCAGGATGAAATTTCCCCTGACAGGCGCTTCAAAACGGGGCTTTATCAACTGTCAAAGTGAAAAGTTCCCCTAAGTTTGCGCTAACCGTGCGCCCGTGAACGTACCCCGGGAAGACTGTAGAATTTTGTGATTTCGTGCGTGGATTTATTTTATTTATTCTTTCCACGTTAGATTTTATTGAAAAATAGGATCCCTGACTATATAAATGGCTATGAAACGAACTTACGACTCTATGAATTCAGCAGTTGAAATTAGTTCATACCGAGATCAGCACTTCAAGGTACGCGTCGACAAATAAATTTCTTTCTGTGTGTGATAATGCGATTTCCATTTACCAACAGCAGAGAAAGTATTGCTCAGCTCATATCGATATTAACGATTTTCCTTTGCAGGGCTCCAGAAGTGAACAAGAAAAACTTTTACGTGTCTCATCAACACTTTATATTGGGAACCTTTCATTTTATACTACTGAAGAACAAATCTACGAGCTGTTTTCAAGATGCGGTGATATAAGACGTGTTATCATGGGTCTAGACAAGTACAAAAAGACACCATGTGGATTCTGTTTTGTTGAGTACTATACTAGGCCAGAAGCTGAAGATTGTATGAGGTAGATACTTGGGTCTCCACACATATGTTATCTTGTCTGAATATTGTCATTGTAATGCAGTAATTTTGCATTATACGTATGTTTAACTTCATAATTCAATTTTTCAGGTACATTACACTATCCTTGTCTTATTCATAGTGAGTACAGACACAGCTGCTGACTGAATACGACGAGCAGTTCGAGTGGGCGATACCGCTGGCCGAGCTGCACTCCCGCCACGTGGAGGTCACGGTCGCCACGCACAAGGGCTTCCTGGCCGGCAGCCCCGTCATAGGACAGGTACATTACACTATCCTTGTCTTATTCATAGTGAGTACAGACACAGCTGCTGACTGAATACGACGAGCAGTTCGAGTGGGCGATACCGCTCGCCGAGCTGCACTCCCGCCACGTGGAGGTCACGGTCGCCACGCACAAAGGCTTCCTGGCCGGCAGCCCCGTCATAGGACAGGTACATTACACTATCCTTGTCTTATTCATAGTGAGTACAGACACAGCTGCTGACTGAATACGACGAGCAGTTCGAGTGGGCGATACCGCTCGCCGAGCTGCACTCCCGCCACGTGGAGGTCACGGTCGCCACGCACAAGGGCTTCCTGGCCGGCAGCCCCGTCATAGGACAGGTACATTACACTATCCTTGTCTTATTCATAGTGAGTACAGACACAGCTGCTGACTGAATACGACGAGCAGTTCGAGTGGGCGATACCGCTCGCCGAGCTGCACTCCCGCCACGTGGAGGTCACGGTCGCCACGCACAAGGGCTTCCTGGCCGGCAGCCCCGTCATAGGACAGGTACATTACACTATCCTTGTCTTATTCATAGTGAGTACAGACACAGCTGCTGACTGAATACGACGAGCAGTTCGAGTGGGCGATACCGCTCGCCGAGCTGCACTCCCGCCACGTGGAGGTCACGGTCGCCACGCACAAGGGCTTCCTGGCCGGCAGCCCCGTCATAGGACAGGTACATTACACTATCCTTGTCTTATTCATAGTGAGTACAGACACAGCTGCTGACTGAATACGACGAGCAGTTCGAGTGGGCGATACCGCTCGCCGAGCTGCACTCCCGCCACGTGGAGGTCACGGTCGCCACGCACAAGGGCTTCCTGGCCGGCAGCCCCGTCATAGGACAGGTACATTACACTAGTCTTGTCTTACTATGCCGCAAGACTTACGGCACTCTATACACCTCTAAACAACAACTCTATTGCAGAACTCAATAATAAAAAATATAGTGCACATTGATTGCACTTGTATTATAGAATCAGATCATCAATTTATGGCAAATATTTTAATATACTAACATAAGACTTAGTATAAAATTTATTAGATCAAGTGATCAAGTGACTTGATCATTTGTTTTCTAATCTTTGGGTGTAGATTCTGGTAACAGATCAAACCACAGCGTTTTAGCCTCGCGGAGGTCGTATTGATTTAGATGTATTATTACCTGTGAATAAGAAAACAAAATTATAATACAAGTAATACAAATAATACTACAGCGAGTTTTTTTTTAATTTTTTTTATTATTGAGTTCTGCAATAGAGTTGTTGTTTAGAGGTGTATAGAGTGCCGTAAGTCTTGCGGCATAGTAAGACAAGACTAGTGTAATGTACCTGTCCTATGACGGGGCTGCCGGCCAGGAAGCCCTTGTGCGTGGCGACCGTGACCTCCACGTGGCGGGAGTGCAGCTCGGCGAGCGGTATCGCCCACTCGAACTGCTCGTCGTATTCAGTCAGCAGCTGTGTCTGTACTCACTATGAATAAGACAAGGATAGTGTAATGTACCTGTCCTATGACGGGGCTGCCGGCCAGGAAGCCCTTGTGCGTGGCGACCGTGACCTCCACGTGGCGGGAGTGCAGCTCGGCGAGCGGTATCGCCCACTCGAACTGCTCGTCGTATTCAGTCAGCAGCTGTGTCTGTACTCACTATGAATAAGACAAGGATAGTGTAATGTACCTGTCCTATGACGGGGCTGCCGGCCAGGAAGCCCTTGTGCGTGGCGACCGTGACCTCCACGTGGCGGGAGTGCAGCTCGGCGAGCGGTATCGCCCACTCGAACTGCTCGTCGTATTCAGTCAGCAGCTGTGTCTGTACTCACTATGAATAAGACAAGGATAGTGTAATGTACCTGTCCTATGACGGGGCTGCCGGCCAGGAAGCCCTTGTGCGTGGCGACCGTGACCTCCACGTGGCGGGAGTGCAGCTCGGCGAGCGGTATCGCCCACTCGAACTGCTCGTCGTATTCAGTCAGCAGCTGTGTCTGTACTCACTATGAATAAGACAAGGATAGTGTAATGTACCTGTCCTATGACGGGGCTGCCGGCCAGGAAGCCTTTGTGCGTGGCGACCGTGACCTCCACGTGGCGGGAGTGCAGCTCGGCGAGCGGTATCGCCCACTCGAACTGCTCGTCGTATTCAGTCAGCAGCTGTGTCTGTACTCACTATGAATAAGACAAGGATAGTGTAATGTACCTGTCCTATGACGGGGCTGCCGGCCAGGAAGCCCTTGTGCGTGGCGACCGTGACCTCCACGTGGCGGGAGTGCAGCTCGGCCAGCGGTATCGCCCACTCGAACTGCTCGTCGTATTCAGTCAGCAGCTGTGTCTGTACTCACTATGAATAAGACAAGGATAGTGTAATGTACCTGAAAAATTGAATTATGAAGTTAAACATACGTATAATGCAAAATTACTGCATTACAATGACAATATTCAGACAAGATAACATATGTGTGGAGACCCAAGTATCTACCTCATACAATCTTCAGCTTCTGGCCTAGTATAGTACTCAACAAAACAGAATCCACATGGTGTCTTTTTGTACTTGTCTAGACCCATGATAACACGTCTTATATCACCGCATCTTGAAAACAGCTCGTAGATTTGTTCTTCAGTAGTATAAAATGAAAGGTTCCCAATATAAAGTGTTGATGAGACACGTAAAAGTTTTTCTTGTTCACTTCTGGAGCCCTGCAAAGGAAAATCGTTAATATCGATATGAGCTGAGCAATACTTTCTCTGCTGTTGGTAAATGGAAATCGCATTATCACACACAGAAAGAAATTTATTTGTCGACGCGTACCTTGAAGTGCTGATCTCGGTATGAACTAATTTCAACTGCTGAATTCATAGAGTCGTAAGTTCGTTTCATAGCCATTTATATAGTCAGGGATCCTATTTTTCAATAAAATCTAACGTGGAAAGAATAAATAAAATAAATCCACGCACGAAATCACAAAATTCTACAGTCTTCCCGGGGTACGTTCACGGGCGCACGGTTAGCGCAAACTTAGGGGAACTTTTCACTTTGACAGTTGATAAAGCCCCGTTTTGAAGCGCCTGTCAGGGGAAATTATCTGATCCTGACAGGTGCAAGTAGCGTGCATGAACGGGGGTTTACGCTAGCTGTCAGATTAAAAGTCGCTCTAACGGTTTCCCCTAGGTGCATGCGTGAACGCACTCCCGAACGAACGAAATGTCAATTTTTACCACAGATTCTAAATTACGTGTCAGTTATTTCTTGCCATTAAATAAATAATTACCCCAAAATAGTTATGGGTCTATTTACACCCGTGCGCTTTTAATTTGCGTCATGATATGATTGCGTCTTATATTTCACATTGTAAGGATATTGAAATTAGGGACACTGATCAACGTGTTCCAACAAGGTTGCATCAAGAGATTAGTGCTGAAGGTGCTGAAGGCATCCAATCTCCAACACACATCCTTGCACAAAATACGGCAAGGCTTAGCTTTGATTTAAATCAGGAAAAAATAAAATACGGATTTAAACTAGGTATGTTTAAATAAACTTTGAAACTATGAAACGAAGCAAACAAGGATTATATTATTCTAGGAAATAAAAAATAACCGGTTTCGAAAAAATTCCCTAAATAAGGGTATTTTTTTTTTAGATGGTAACTACAGAATTTCGTTCAAAAACTAGAAATCACAAAGCCCCACCACCCAGAGTCCAGAGGTAAACGTGTGAAACCTGTCTACGTGTGAATGTGAAACGGACTCTAAAAAAAAGTAATGTTCTGTGATCTCTGTGTGTGATCTCCTAGGACCAAGAACCAGGCTGATAGCAGCGTTACCCGGCCGATCGGGCCCGATTTAATATACATTGCTGCTTAGCTTCAGTAGTTTTTCAAGTAAGACCACTGATTAGCAGTGTTGCCAAGTCTTTTCGACGTAAAGTCGCAGAAAAATGAATTCTAGGTAGCCTAAAATCGCCCAATTTTTTTTAAAGGTGAAGTAGCCTAAAATCGCCCAAAAAATTAGAAAAATAGCCTAAATGGCTACTTTTTTGCCTCATGAAACCGAAAAAGACAGGATGGCTTAAATAAATGCTTGTTTTTATAAGTACATATACTTTTTAAGGACACTTATGACTAAACTTTCGGACAAAATAAAAATGCTTAAGTTTTCGTGCGACTTAAACAATCAATGAAAGAAATGTGTTATACGAAATATGTATGTCTCTGTCATCTTTGTGTCATATAGAAATGATCTAAATTCAGAACAAAAAAGCGGCACTGATGCTCTATCTAATCTGTGGTATACTCGTAGTTGTGCGTTTCGTTTCACTAAGAAAATTTTCAAATTTTCTGTCATAAGTTCTTTAAAGTGTCGCCTAATATTTTTTCGAGATAGCCTAAATGGCGACCAGTCGCCATTCCCAATTTTTGGTCGCCGCGGCACCTTTCAAGATAGCCTAAATGGCGATAAGTCGCCGCACTTGGCACCACTGCTGATTAGAGAAAGTCGCTGCCGAGTAAGACTCGTGCACAAGCAATGTAATGTCAAAACGGGCCCGATCGGCAGGGAAGTGTAATGCTGGAGTGCGTTCACGCATGCACCTAGGGGAAACCGTTAGAGCGACTTTTAATCTGACAGCTCGCGTAAACCCCCGTTCATGCACGCACTTGCACCTGTCAGGATGAAATTTCCCCTGACAGGCGCTCCAAAACGGGGCTTTATCAACTGTCAAAGTGAAAAGTTCCCCTAACCTTGCGCTAACCGTGCGCCCGTGAACGTACCCCTGCTGATGGTCTAGTTGCCAAGCCATAATGGCCGCCATAATAAAAAATTAAAAAAAAAACAGTCTCATCTCTTCTCTTTTGTTTTGATTTGATTTTATTTTAGTTAGTTCCTTGGTTCCTTGGTTAGTTCGTTACCTATGGTTACCTACCTATGGCAGCCATTACACGGTCAGTCCAGATCACGATCCGATCAAGGTCACGGATCACGCCAGATTGATGGATCTTGGTGTGATTGAAACGACATTAGACGTTCACTCCAGATCACGTCAGTCCACTGCTCGCTACCATATAGTTAACACGCGTTTACAAGTGAAAATGGCTTCCGATAAGAAAAAAGTAGCAATAATTAATCAAAATTATAAATAATAATAATGAAACAATTAAAAAAAAATAAGTAAATAAATAATTAATTAATAATAAAAATTAATTTAATTAATTAATAATAATTAATATTATTATTATTTTTATGTATTTATTTATTTTTCTCTTCTTTTGAAGGTATTCACCCATCCCTGTTATTATTATTATTTATTTTTATTTAAGATAAGATTTTTATTTATTAATTTATTATTATTACTATTTTTTATTAATTTTATTAATTATTTAAATTATTGTTATTATTATTTATTTTTTCATTCCAGTTAGAATGAAATCTTTTTCAGAAGACATGTCATCGCTATTGTCCGACTCGTCCGACTCCATCGCGGTGCGAACGCTGACTGACGTAAATTGACAAAACTTCACATTACACGGTCAATCTGGATCGCGATCCGTGGATCGCGATCATGGATTTCAAAAAATCTAGATATTTGTGATCCGATGTCGCGATCCGTCATTCCAAGACGTTACACGGTCAATCTGGATCGCGATCAATGATCACGATCACGGATCGCGATCTGGACTGACCGTGTAATGGCTGCCTATTGGTTATCTACTTCTCTTGGACGAGAGCCGGTTTTCATTTGTTTTGATTTACCTACCTATTCTATAAAAATCTGGCTATGGCTTCACCCAGTGAATATGAGAGTCTGGACGAAGAGGTAAAAGAACTGCTCAGAAATTACAAACATAAAAAGGCTACTGCATACGAGCCATGCACCCATGAAAATTATAAAGAATGCTTGATTGGCATTAGTGAGGTAAGCGTCGAATATGTCGTAACTTACCTTAAATCTTCATACAACATAACAGTTTCAGAGTAAAAACCCTGTTTTATTTTCTTCTAGGAACTAGGTCTCTTGGACATAAACTACATTTTCAACCCGCACATAGATATCGAGGGTGCTTCCCTGCGGCCCGAAGCGCTGGTGAGCCTCATCAACGCGGTGTGGACTCTGCTGCATCGGCACAAGAACGCCACTGAGAAGGTGGAGCGGCTGGCTGAGCAGAATCATGTCCTTGACCACAATAACAAACAGCTCAATGTAGGTTCATGATATGACTGATTGTTATGATATAAAGCAAAACCTTTGTTGATTGATTTTTTAAAGCATGGATTAATAGTTTGTATGGGATTTACCTATAGGTATTTTTGCAGCTCTCATCATCACATTATTTTAAAGATGGTGTTTCGGAATATTCTGCTGCACCATTTATGTAAACAGCACTTAAGAATACAGATGAAATCTTATGTGATTTGCTTTTTAGCCTCTTTTTTTGACATAAAAACCCACTCAATAGAATAGTTTTTTAAGTTTTTAAATTTAATTTGTACATTTTTGGACTGTTTGTTAGTGGACGGACTGAGAAGATGTGCCATTTTTTAATTTTAGGGAATAGTAGATAGACTTAAAGAGAAATCAAACTCAGAGAAGAATGAATCCAGAGCCTGCATAGCCACAGCGCAGAGGATATCAGACAAATCAGATGAGATCCTGAAGACCCTGGCTGAGACCCGGCAGAAGCTGACCCAGCTCACCAAGCAGAAGGAATCCATGGAGAAAGCCCTGAAGAATGAGATAGCAAGGCTGAAATTGGATAACAACAAATTAATTGATAAACTAAGAAATAAATCTGGTAAGATATTTTTGTTTTGTACTATTTAATATGTAAATAAGCTCTTATGTAAGTTAACTGTAATAAATTGATTTATTTAAAAAAAGTATAGAGTTCAGAGTGGTACTTTATTTAGTAAACGCTAGGAATACTAAAATATTCCACAACAACAAACTAACTTTATCATATACTATGTTATTTGTAAATCACTTTTTAATTTTCTAATAAATATTGTTAAATATACTGGGCAAACATGATAAAAAATTCTATAAGAAGGTCTTGTATTAGTAAAACTAAGATTAACTATCTACCTACCATTTATTTACAGATTCACATGTACCCTGCAGTGAAGTATGTGACTCCACTCTTCTGCAAATCCGCGAGCGAGAGCGCAAACAACGCGCCGTCATAGCTCAACTGCAGGCCAACAACCAGGACCTGCTCAGAGAGGTCATCGCTATGAAGGAAGAGCTCATTCTCACTGGACTACATGACTTCCAGTTTAAGGGGAAGAAATGACAATTTTTTTTGTGGTAAAGTAAGTAAGCAACAGTCTCTGTTAACTAGTCAAAGCCAAGTTAAATGGTAATTGACTGAATCTAATCTAGACATATCAGTATTTTAATTTATTTAAATTTGAAAAAAAAAACAGTAGCGTTTACTAGTAATTATAAATCACCCGCCGATTAATTACATAATTTAAGACTATTGCAACTATTTCCTTTTTTTTTTGTATTAATGGTTGATTAATTTTAGTCTCAATATTGTGATGACAAAAGTTACCTAGCGAAAATTAGGGATATTTTACAGGGCAGCTATGATACTTGCCAGTGTTTTTAAATCTCAATATCCTTATTTTTAAGACAATCAGTATTGTAGTTTTAAGATTACTGTAACTTAGTATTTTAATAATACTGCACATGTGCCTTACAAGACTTAAATATAAAATGATTGTGATATTTGCGGAGTTAATGTTGACACAGCCTGTTATGTATTGCATTTTAAATAAAAATAATGCCTTTGGAAATACAGTTTATAATTTTAAACCTTTCTTAGCAATAGACTCAATTTACGCTATCGTTAACGGTTAACGACGACGTCAACACATTTTTAATTAATAATTTTCTAATAGCATCGTTAAGATTATGCAGTTATTTGACTAGGCTGCCGATAATTTAAAACTATTGTTGGTTGAACTTAATGTAGGTAACAATTGTCTATTTATTGTTTTGTGTTCATTGTTTTGTGTTCATCCTTCCTTGGTTTTGTTGCAAATTCATGAGGATAGCCATACAGCCTATCGCGGTGGTGACTCGAATAGTAAATGAATGATGCGGACGTGTGACGTCGATCGTTAGTAGAGGTTTGGACAGAACACGTCCACAGAATTAATTACGCGCGTCGGTCGTCGGTTGTCCTGCAGTCAGCGCGTGTGATGCGACTATTCCACCCGGCGCGAACTCACTCCGCCACTGACCGCGAACCTGCGCGCGCGCCTCTTGTTCTAATTCAAATCGCCGCGTTATCGTAAATGTTTCTACGAGTTTGATAAGATCATTACATCACCGGACGATAACGTTCGCCAAGGATCGATTCGACTGAAGGTTGATAATCAGCCCAGTCAGATATGCCACGGCGTTAACAGTGCTAAAACAATACTCCCTGTAGGTACAGTGTGAATTGTGTGTGATAATTTGTCGGATGTGTCGGCACGCGCCATGGGGACGACGAAAAGACTGAAGATAACAGTGGTCGGGGACGGTATGGTCGGCAAAACCTGCCTGCTCTATGTGTACACCAAGAACGAGTTTCCAGAGGAATATGTACCCACAGTGTAAGTTTGATTAGTTTCGGTAGCGATGTCGTGCGCACCGCATTCGGCACGCAGGTGCGCCGGCGCAGGTCAGCTATGCGACGAGACAACGACACACTAAATCAGCAAGCAGATGCGTGCCTTACCACCGCGTAATTATTGCTAACTGCACAGCTACCCATTGAACTATAGCTAAGCTAGCTACTCCAATCCAACCGGTTAATTCCACGAGTTAATTACATTTTCCTTTTATTATTCACGCATACTACCTATCTATTGACTCATTTCAATACTAAACTGCGAGAAGGAAATCGAAATAACCATCATTGTGTTCATTGTGATGTGACAATCACACGGAGCACCTGTTTATGCAAACATCTTGAGTTAACCGCGGCGTTTGTCTTAATCTCGGTACTGTTATCGGCTTCCTTTTACGAATGTATTATATCAAGTAGGTGACGAAAAATAGCAGGTGATTCGTAGCAGTATTTTTTATGATGATAAGTCGAATGAATCAGGTTTAAAATGTCCACGGAAGTTTGATCATTATTTTCCATAATGATGAATCGATTTGTAAGTATCAATGTTGAGGAGGTGCCTTACGTCATCTTAATGTTTGTGTTTGGAGTAATATCGGCGAATACCGCGATGACTAATACCGTATTAGCATTAGGTACCTACCTGTAATATGGTGCGACTTTATGTTATTATGTGGAGACTACATAGATACAGACCTCAATAGGTCAAGGTTTAAAATGGGTTTAAACTCGATGATATGAAGTTTAAAATATGCGCTACGAGGAGAGTTATATCGCTTTAACATTCCCAGCGATAGTTGATGATAAGTTGATAAGATATGGGATTGGTAGTTGTTTACCAGCAGCGTAGCAACTATGACCGCATTGTTTCTCTACACTACATCGTAACAATAACATACATACACACAAACATAAAATCACGCCTTCATCCCTTACGGGGTAGGCAGAGCGTAGAAAGGCCTAGTAAAAAGCGCCTTAGCCACGTCTGGCGAATATTGAGAGCAATTTGAGATTGAAATGTGTATCGCCATAGTAGTGACAGGTTGTCAGCCCATCGCCAGATTACACTACACTAACCACTGATTTGAGAAGTCGCTGGGGGGCGCTAGCTTTTACTCTTCTGTGACACTAACCCTCGAATCCCTTTTGTTGCCTTCTAGGTACAGTATGCCCGGGAGAAAGAGCAGCTGGAACATTTTACGTTTATTTCATTAGAAGAGTTAATAATTATGGATTTTCGTAAAAATAAATAGGCTTTAAAAAATAACCGTACCTATATGTAAATGTACCTAAGTAACGGAGACGGAATTTAAACTTGAAAAGTTAAGTAAATTATTAATTTCCTTACCAAATAGCAAAATACCAAAAGGCAAATTTTTTGAAGTGGAATGCGATGAAGAAACGTTTTTATGTAGACTGGTTTTTATGTAAAGATTATTTTAAATAAAAACACCTAATAACGAATAGACCCTTTACGGGATACGAGTCCAAATATGACCACAATTTTTTTATCAGTAATTTTTACTTAGTAAAAGTAACTAAACAAAAATAAACTATCAAAAATGGGTGTTCATATTTGGACTCGTATGCGTTAATGGTTTAATCTCAAACTCGCAATCATCTAAGGATTTACGCTTCTTAATTCGCTGGGAAAAGCCGGCTGCACTATTTATAAAGTCAAATATGTGTCGTTCCATTGTTGTATTGTGTTGTGTATGTCAGTCGTGCGTATGTCTGTACGTAGGTACTGCCGTACTGCTATGCTTAGGTACCTACTTGGCGTTTCCTAGCGAAGAGCGAGTGCTTTACCAGCTAGCGCCGCCTACAGCCTTCCTTGCTCCAGGGTCCCACGCGCACCAGTCAATGACCGCAGCTTGCAATGAGTACAAGCTGTATTATCTACGGGTAGCGTAACCTAATCACGGTTTATACAGGACGCCCCACTTGCGTAAAGCAATATTTAACGTCGTTTTTTTTTTTCAATTCGTAAATTGTAGCAAGTGCCATCGACATAACGTGCCTTCCGAAACACGGAAAAACTCTTAAAAACTGCTACAGGAGGCATACCTGCAACCTACGAGTAGAAACTTTTGAGTTATTTATAATTGGAAAAAACAAGTATAAAGTTATGGGTAGGTACTACTTAGTTCTAGTAGACTTACATACATACACGATAGTTATACCTACATTTAGTATTTTCGATGAGATAGAACTAAAATTGTTTGTTCCGAACTTGTTCCAGAGAAAATTATTAACATACTCTTTTACCAATATCTTCAGGGCTTGGACGAAACAACCGGTGAAAACGAAATATTTATGAAAATTGGTATTACTATACTCTCTACTCTTCGTTATAGCTTTTCCTTACTGCCTGGTTGCCTGGAAGATATTGCTACCTTAGCAATAAGGCCGCCGATTGTACAACTTTTCTTTGCTTTGTGTTATTGTTATGTGTTTTCTTGTGCAATAAAGAATATTTGTATTGTATTGTATTAGTTTAGTTCATAAATAAATACAACAATACCTATTTTAGTTCGTACGAATACTATGAGTACCGCTATAAACTGTGTTGACATTCATCTATAATTAGACTGCACGCTAAAACTGTAGTTAAGAACCTAGATAGTTAGCACAGACACTATTTACAAACTGTTTCTGAACTAAATTTCGAAGATTAGCTTTGTGGCTCATCAACATTCTACTTTGTGACTTAACATGATACAGAAGTTACGGATGCTATTTCATCTAATTATTGTTACCTTTACGATGTTAACTAAGTGTAAAACCCAATTTCATTCACACAATATAACATTACGCCATATGGGAGTCAAATGATCGGGTCGCTTAGTAAACTAGACCAGAAACGGAAACCAATGAACTGAAGACCATTTTTTGGCAGTTCTGTTCTGAGTAAGTTATCTCAAACCATAAATGATAATGATTTAACCTCCCTGCAGGGTTAATGTTCAGATTGTTTGTTCTGTTCAGCTTAGCACCCTATACATAATATTTAAATTTTATTTGTAACCTGTGCCTCCTTCCAGGTTCGACAACTATGTCGGTCGGCTCACAGTGGACGGGGAAGAGGTTGAGATGGCGCTTTGGGACACAGCGGGTCAGGAAGACTACGAGCGTTTACGGCCACTCTCCTACAGCGATGTAAGTAAAATTTTAAAAAAACTACTAAAAGGAGCCAAAATCCTGGAGTACCTAATTGTTTTCATCGCCGGTTCCGTGGTAAAAACGTACTTATAAAAAATTGGGTGGTTACTTAAAAATCCGCCGTAGTTTAATGTCTAGTATGAATTACCTAGGCACTAGTTCAATTCATGTCTTTGCTCTTAAAGCAAAACACGTCAAATAAAAGTCTCTGTGTAAAATAGAACACTCTGTACATGAACCTACACTTAAACTGAACAGTCCTAAATCGTCTTTAGGCAATCCTATCCTCTCACGTTCCTAACCTGAGTGGGCGAATCTCGCAGACAATCTCTTAGCCTAGATTTTGCTTATTGTGCGCTAACTAGACGTTTATTTTGCAGACAAATTGTTTCCTGGTTTGCTACTCCGTCGGCACGCGGTCTTCGTATGAAAACGTCGTGCTCAAATGGTATCCAGAGTTGAAACACTTTTGCGCCTCCGTGCCTATCGTATTAGTAGGTAAGATAATAGATTGAAACTTCTAGTTAGAGTAGTACTCCCCAATCAATCTGCCTGTAAATCTGGAAATAACTGACTAAGAGTCTAAGCTCAGGGGATGGGCAGCGTTCCCTGTTGCATGCTGACAGTGCGCCAACCAAACCGCCTGCCAATCGTGCCTGGTGTAGCAAATAATTGTAAAAACAAGAGGCCCATGTGCAGCAGCGAGCTTCTGTAGTTATAACGTGACATGGGCAGAAAAAATGCAATTTTATATGCCCTCATGATGCTGTAACGTCACCCACCACTTAATAAAGCAGAGGGTGAGAAAATAAAAAAGTAATTAGAAGTGCAAAACCCCGCTTAATAATTAACAAATAGCGACCAGTTGTTGTACTTAATGAGGATAGAGTTAATTATTA
This sequence comes from Scrobipalpa atriplicella, assembly GCA_029255725.1. NCBI lineage: Eukaryota > Metazoa > Arthropoda > Insecta > Lepidoptera > Gelechiidae > Scrobipalpa > Scrobipalpa atriplicella. The sequence continues at coordinate 14,875 of JARACY010006554.1, forward strand.
TTAGGGCATGTTATTTTCACTTTCATGTCTCCGTAATAACAGCAGATGGGGTAAATTAACTGGTTTATGTGTGGCTGTGTGCGGTCATTATTGCGTCCATGGTGACGCATCATATTCCAAGGATGATACAGTTTAAATAGGTAAAGCCAAGAGTACGTCAAACTGGATAGACTAAATACAGTTAGGTACAATACAAGTTTAAGGAAAGGATTTAATCCTGGATATAGGAAATTGACGTGACACTCTGTAACCCAGTTACTAATTTCTTTCTTTCTAGGGATTTAGTGAGTTAGTTAACTCCTTAGTCAGTCAGTCAGTACTTGCTTGCATTGTTATCATTATAAATCCTAAAGGTTAATAAATTAAAGGTGTCACAGGCAATAAAATCTTATACTGTTGTTAATTTTTCTTACTTTCATTTCAGCTACAAAAATAGACCTTCGTGAGTCTGGCAAAGCAGTCATCACAACACAAGAAGGGAAGAAATTAAAAAAGAAAATTAAGTAAGTGTCCATGTTGGTTCTTTTTAACAGTCTAAAAACAGTTTAAAAAAAATGCTCAATAGAAGCTCACGTACAAGGGCAGATCCAGGATTTTTTTTTTTTCGGGGCCACAAGCATTCAAGACAGAATGACTATTGCATTGATTAATACATAGACGGTACTATTACTTGCAAGGGTACAGTATGCACTGAACCCTTATTAATACCATGTACTTAAACAAATTAACACCCAGTATTCTGCGCCAGTTGATGCAAATGCGTATGCCGTACGATTCGCCGAAATCAATTGCATACAATGCCATGAAGCCACCGGCCACATATGGCGGGTCATTAGCGACTCGATGCATTTAAACATTAATTTGTATTTTAATAAGGAACAAAAACGTATGGCCTTGACGTCGTCGGCGGATTGCAGACAATAATGAGACAATAATACAGTTTTTGTTCCGAGACAAAACATGATCCCCAAGGGTACAAATTATGTATTTAACTATTTAGTCGTATTGTTCGTAAATAGTTGTGGAAGGACACTGCAAAAATATAGAACGTTCTTTTCTTATGTTACTCTACTACCGAGTGTAAGGGACAGCGTACCAGAAACTGACAGGGGTTGTTCAGTCAACGAAACTGAACAACTTTCACCAGGAAATTCTTTCAGGAAATGAAAAAAGAATAGACTTTCCCATACAAAATGACAACCTCGATCAGACTATTTATATGGAAAAGAAAAATAAATTCATCGACTGAAAGAATTTCCTCTTGAAAGTTGGTCACTTGCGTCGACTGATCAGCCCCTATCGGTTTCTGGTACGCCGTCCCTTACACCCGGTATATTCGCCAAGCAAGCCTGGTAGAATCAAAGATTACTTTTTGGCAAGTAAAGGTTTAAGTATAACTGGTATAACACAGTAAGGCATTCTAGCTTAAACATATACCGATTTTAAGGAAACTCGTCTAATTAAACGTATTGGAAAACAGTTCAAAATGTG